>JAUEPT010000146.1:0-85636 GCA_030435635.1 Armillaria borealis
GACCCTATTTAGGGCCCGTATAATTTGACGAATATCTGGCCGGCAATTCCCATTGCGTATGTGTTCAATGTGTTCATAAAGAAAAGGTATCTCAGCTGGTGGTCCAAATACAACTAGTAAGTCTCCTAAAAAGCGTGACCCGGATCTGTTGCTGAGGCATCTTTATTGTAGCGTACTAGCCTCGGCATTTTACTGTACGCTTGCTATTCTGAATATCGGTCTACACTGACACCCTTACAAATTGCAGCGCGATCGCCATCTCGGCCATCATCCAGTTCTTCGCGGTGCAATGGTATGGCTTTAACATATCTTGGGTAGGCCCCTTATCTTCGCTATGACCAGCCCTTTTATTGACAAGAATGATAGTCCGGGAACAACAAGCCGTATGAAGGCTGTGACGCAGACGCATGTCCGTATCTCGTTCTTGGAGACGGAGAGCATTTCGGTCCAGTAAGTCGTTGTCTTGTGTTCTCGCAGGTTCAGCTGACTGGCTCTGTCTCGTAGGGTGTAGGGGAATATAAATGAAGCGTGTAACTGTAATCGATTTATGTGATGGCGAAAGTGTTTGTTATATGCACCTAGATGCGAACTAAAATGAGCAGAATTTGACTGAACGCTAATTCCTGATTGGCAAGACATACAAAGGCATCAAAGTCTGGAGTCTGGAGTCTGGATATCTCGCGATATACGCTTTAGGCTCGCCAACATTCATAAGGAAACGGTTTTCCAGAAAATATGGGCTACAGGAATACGGTATTTAATAAAGAGAGGGAAACGAGTACGGGTCAAGTAAGCCCGGATGACGAAGATCGAAGAAACGCCGTGAGAAACGATTCTCGGCAGCCCTCGTAAACTCGCCCACGATTCTATCCACGACCGTATTTATGGCATTCTGCAAGAATAGGTTCCTTGATGAAGAATCTGGCAGCATCCAATCATTCTCAAAGTACTCCCTCTCTGCTCCCGAACACCGAGGTGTGGACACTCTAAAACCTCTTCGTAAAGCTTCTTGTAGCGCACACAAACCTCGTACATCCACTTGCTCGATCCAACCGTGTTCTCAATGACCGATATACCGGACCAATGAAGATAATGTATCATCTGGATCTCAAGATGTGGATGAAGTGTTCGAGGTCTCCCTTCCAGCCAGGCGGAATCCACTGTCATAAACTTTCCTTCGAACCACAAATCAAGGTCCTCCTGGTCGCCGCCATATTGGGGTACATCCCTATCTCAATCACACGCAGCTGCCTCTGGAGTTCATTCGAACCCGGCCCAAACTCCGGAATCGGAGAGACCGAGGTACGTTTAGAACTCCACGAAAAGTTCACCTCCCTTCGGTGTAGGATGCCAGCAAGTGTCTTCCGAATGCAGATTGGGAAGTCTACCGTCTTCGGCACGGTGTTTCCCACCCATGCACCAGAGAATGACGGCTCCTTCAAATTAAAGATAGTGCGACAATGCTTCATCCAAGAAATTTGAGCTACGCCTAGGATGAGTATTGTTGAATCGTAAAGATTAGAAAAGAAATATGCTCGCCTGCGGTATACGGGCGCAAACAGTTACTCTTCTATCATCAGTATCAGTATCGGGCTGCAGCATTCCATCCGTTGCTTCTTAGTCGTTTCAGTATTGGGGTCCACTGCTTGAAAACAGATCTTCTTCTGTTCGAGTTATTCACAAGGAAGAAGATAGATACAGACGTGAGGCAAAGAGGCAAGATGATGGAGGTACGAAGGCGAGAGGGGATCAATCCCAACAAACAACGCGGTACGTCATCGCCACACGATCACCTGATTGTGGCGACGCGTCGATTCAGGACTGTTCAGAATCTCTTCAAAATTAAATAACGCCGTAAAGGGTACTGTATGAGGTCGCAGCTTATCACTAAAATCCCAGACATTTCCTATAAGCATCTCGAAACACATCGCCTCTTCTACCATCCCAACTGCTCTTTCGTCCATCCAGCCCATGTACCATTATCATCGAGCTTCGCAATCAGCCTCTCCCCGCGATCCAATCGATCGATAGTCTCAATGTCCTCTTTATCAAGAGTGGGGAGCTGGGACATACCTAATCAGTATCAACTAGGCGAAGTCACAGATAATACATACATTCAAATTCTGTTTCTGCCTCTGCGCATTTTCGCTCTTCGGAAGAATGATGACTCCTCGGGAGATATGCCATGCAAGGATTATTTGCGTAGTTGACACTCCGTGTTTGAGTGCGAGAGCTTTTAGTGATGGTTCTTCACGTATGAGACTGCCGTGTCCTGGAGGAAATTAAATTAGCGAGTTATGTATAAGAGAGGAACCCACCTCCTGGAGAGTATGCCTCGGTTGTGATACCCTTCCTCCTATGGTACTCGAGGAGATCATTCTGTGCTAGGTACGGGTGCATCCTTGTTGTTCACTGTTAGATGTTAAGAATGCGGATGCAAAAATGCTTCTCACTCTACTTGATTGACAGCAGGAACAATAGTCGCCGTGGTCAAAAGCTCATCCAGTCTATGGAATAGCATCAGCTGTTGAAAATTAAAAACACGGTCGCACAAAAGTTAAAACTTACGTCTTGATAGAGAAATTGCTTACACCGATTGCCTTGGTCCTGCCTGATGAGAGTATCTTCTCCATTTTAGCATAAGCCTCGTTGAAGGTCGGTGAAGAAAGCGTTTTAAGGGTTCCATCTGGGTTTAATGGGAACGGATTTCCCTCTGATTCCATATTTCAGATCATCAAACATGGAAGAAAAAAATAAAACAAACCTTCATATGGGAATGTTTGTGGCGCGTGCATGAGGTACTGGTCCGAGCGTCATCAACGAAAACGAATGAAGCAAAGATATTTACTTACCAAATCGACGTAGTCCATCCCAAGATTATCTAAACTCTTAGCGAATGATTCGGCTACACAATCCTTGTGGTACATCCTGATGCTCTGTTAGAAAGCGAGCAGAGAGACAAAGCAGAAATCGTCGCACGGGAGTTTTGTAGTGATGAAGAAGTCTTCACGAGGTAGCCCTGATTCTTTGACGGCTTCGCCTACAGCCTTTTCCGTCACTGAACGCTAGAAGGTGAACACCGTTCTTCGCAATATAATGACCTGGGACACACTGTACACCTCCGCGGTATCAATATGTCTGTATCCCGCCTGGGTCGAAAGCAGGTATATTAAGCAATAATAACTTTGGTAGCAAGAAGGGGTGACTCGCCTGTATCGCAGTCGCCAGCCAGCTCCTCGCCTTTTGTTCAAAGTCAGGCTGTGAGCGGTCGGTGCCCGCGCCATGTCCTACCAGGGCCAAGTTAAGCGACAACACACAACATGAAGAAAGAACCTGAACATACCTATCATAGGTATGGAAACTCCGTCGTTCAAAGTCAGCGAGAGAGTCATGGTTGGAAAGAGCAAGGGGGACGAAGCGATTGATTTCTTATAAGATGTGCGAGATGATGACATATGCCGAAACAACCGGAAATTGCTGACGAAACTAGGATGTGTTGGTAGGTCCCGACGAGAAATAGTGCGTCTTGGACAAAATTAGCTTCGTCAAAGAGTAACAATACCTTTGACAAAGTGTCTCGTCCGTAATTCTTTCCGGACATGATGCTAGCATGTATAAAAGTATGCTTGCCATCAACCTGTCGTTGTCGTCGTCGCATGCTGTGCGGTACGCCCACCAACCTATGCATGATATCTTCGATTATTGACGCCGTTGAGTTTACTATGGACTCAGAAGAACACTAAAATTTAGTCTTTCGGAATTGTATAAGTAAGTACACGTGCGAGCATGACCCTCTGCGACCGAGAAGTCCCCGGGCCACCTCACAAAGCTCAGTGCTTGCACTGCGTGCACTTGCACTCGGCGCCCTGGCAAGCGCAGCTACGTGTGATGAAAAACATCATGTCAGCCAGCCACCGTCAAATCGTAGTTGAGATTTGCTCACGAAGAACAGCTGCAAGCAGCGGTACCACAGGTCTGGGACACGGGAGTTTGAACAGTCTATGCAACGGCGAACGCGTCAGTACGATGGGGTCAATTGAAAGAGGAGGGGCGCACGAATTGCATTTCGGTTTGGGTTGATTGGTGTCGATTTGGATTTTTCGATAGCGTTCACAGAATTTCTCGTCCTCTTTTATACTACAGGATGGGTCCCTTTGCATGATTTCGATATCGGAAGGAGGGCGTATGTAGAGCCGCGGTTCCTCGCAGCCATGTGGAATTTCGCCACCGAGGCGGTACTCCGGGAAAGCTTTTGAACTGACACATCTATCCGAGCTGCTTTCCTTCTTAACTGTCCCCTTCCTCATGCGGCCTTGATGTCATTTTATCTCTTTCATTAGTAGAGAATTTTCTTCGAAGAAATAAGTTTTGAACCTTCAAAACCTTCGGACAAACCAAAGATAAAACTCGTGTCGCCTGTAGGAGATTCAGCCGCCAACGCCACTGCATCGATAGGACTGATGGTGTCTTGATTATCCATCTGGACATCATAGAGGTGTAGCCTAGTATCTGTGGCGGGGTCGTTTGTCTGTCTAGTTTTGTCCATCCAAAATCGGGGCTCAGCGATTCGGCTGATAGTTTCCCTCGTGGATTTGGATCCTGTCTCGCAGAAGCGACCAATTTGAAATATAACCACATTCCGCCCATCTCCCTGATGAGAGAATGCTGAACGATTTTGAGCCTGGCGAACGCCGAATGGTTCCTAGTGTTTGATTCCATGTTGCAGCGCTTATTAGTTAGCGCAGTACAAGGCGTGGACACGTGAGTGCTGACAATCAATTGATTGCTACCCAGAGTATCCCGCCGGTCCGCCGGTGACTCAGGCGCATTCAACGGCTTTAGGCCATCCTCTTTCGGAACAAATCCTCGAAGAGTACACAACCACCACTCGTATACAACTACTTGCGACTCAGCTTTGGGACAAGTCGGCCCTTCTCATACAGTCGATTCAGTGATAAGGAAAACAATGGATTTCACTACTGGTGCATTTTTGTCCCCCTAGTCCTAAGTCTTGATCCTTCGCCCTATACCGACTTTTATTTCCCAGATTGTCCTACATGCGGTCTACCAGGTCGTATCACCAATCGAGACAAATCTCGAGACAACGATGCAACAATTCTGTTGCGCCAAGAAAGGCCCCTCGTGGCAGACGATAACTTGTGGATCCTGCAGTCCATCACAGCGTTTTCCAGCGACATCACTGAAATCAGGCAAGGACTCCGCCGTCTGCAGAGTCTCGCAGTAGCAATGCGCGTCGAACTCGATGAAATCGCCGCTGCCAGGAGGAGATACAGATCCATCCTCGCCCCTATCCGCCGTCTCCCTCAAGAAGTTCTTCTTTCCATCTTCTCGCTTTGCCGCGAGTCTTATTTTGGCGAGGATAGCCTTGATCCTAGGAAGTTTCCGTGGTTCTTAGGTCACGTCTGTCATATGTGGAGAGACCTGGTGCATTCCTCGCCACTGCTTTGGTCAAGCGTAGCGCTGATGACACAATACACTTCACATTATATCGACATGATTCGATATCATCTCGGACGCTCTGGAAATATCCTCCTCGACGTTTTCATAGATGGAGCGTTTCGCTTCAGGCCCCTCGCGCTCAAAGCTATGGACTGTGTATACAGCCATAGTCATCGATGGAGAAGTGCCGAATTAAGAATGGACGAAAAGCGATTCACATCGCATACATTTCCTTGTCTGCGGAGTCTGAGGTTGTATTATTTCAGTCGTTCCTTAAATCAACGCTTCTTAGACGCTCCAGCTTTGCGCAATGTTGTCCTGAGGAGTTCCCCAGATGCAATACGTCTGTCACCCCACATCACCCACATCGCCTATCTCTATCTGCTTGACGCCCTAGACACTCGGTCTCTATTTGCGTTTCCAAACCTTGTAGAATGCCATGTAGCGCAGATGATGATGAAGTCACCATCTACATCCACTGTACATCACAGGTCTCTACGCTTCCTTCGTATCGAGACCCCAGAAATTCTGGCTACTTTGAACTTCCCGGCGCTTGAATACCTTGACCTGCCCATCACAAAGAAAAACGACGTGGATACTACTTTTTCGTTCCTCCTTCGGTCTCAGTGTTCTCTGAAACACTTAACCATTCGAGATGGTCCACCTAAAGGAGTCGACGTATCATCTATACTGACGATTCAATCCGTATCTTTGACTCATCTCTTCGTCGTGTTGGATGAAGAAAATTATCACTCGATATGCTGCCTGTTGTCATATACGGAATCCTCGGATATATTGGCATCCCATCTGCAGTGCATAGAAGTATTATTCAATTGTTATCGCCCACTCTGTGATACTTTTATTCGCATGATAGAATCTCGTTGGTTGACGATAGAGAAAGGCCTGACACGATTTCAAAGACTCGTAATTCATACAACAAGGCAATATGAAGCAAACGAATTAATGTCCTCGGGGAGCGTGAGAAACATGATCAGGGAAGGTCTCGACGTCGTGCTCTTTGAAGACTTTCACCAGTATCGAAGAAGCTTAATGTTCTGGTTAGACCCATCGATGGCTGGTAAGGAGGAGATGTGGATATGAGGTGTTTAGTCTACTGTCCTGTAGAGAAGATGGACCGTGGTTCGACAGGAATGTTACATTTAGTATCATGAATCATATCTAGATATGTTCAGACACGAATAGTTAAATACCGTCGTTGTCGGAGTGCCTATTCTTTCCCACAGAACGCCTCTACAACCTTTTCCTTCTCTTCCGCAGTCGCACCATAACTTTTTGCACGACTGCGAGGGACTGCATATTGTTCCCCTGTACCGAAGCTTCGGTAAGTTGGTCCTACGGAAAATGGAACAGGTCATGAAAACAGATTGCCAAGTCCCATTCAATGAGTCGTAACACCCGTAATTGCGGTGCAAACCGGAACGCTTCAATCATGGTTATCGGCTCAGTATCCAGTTCACCGTTTAGATATACACCGAGCAATATCAGGGCACTCAGTAAACCAGATACATTGTTGAAAATGCATAATATAGAGAAGGGAACTTACTGACGAGGAGCCCGTTCCAACGGGGAGAGGTGAAGAGAATCACGGGAAGAACGGTATGGTTTGACATATCCTTCTCACTCTCGATAACAACGGTAAGGTTTTGTGTACCGGACCTCTCCGTATATGTTATGAGACGGAACAATGAACTTCGTATCTGCGATTGATCTGCGAAGTTGAAGCCGGATGGACGACCATAGTCTTGGTGTGATCAAAGAAGCTTGCCACCATTGAGACGAGACGTATGACAAGTTCCACGGAGGATTTTTGATGTTAAGCATATCCAGCAACGCCGAAGTTTTCTCAACCCCATCGCTGGGATTTAATAGCTCGCCGTCTGGAAGGAGACACGAAAGAAAGATATAGCTCAAAATCTCGGGCGGTAAACGACGGACGGGATTCAAGACCGATTTTGAGTCAGAGGCCACCACATCGAGATCCATCAGACACTTTTGAGTGATGCATGTATTTAAAAACAGCTCCTGGAATAAATTTGTGCGTATACAAGCAAAAAGAAAAACAGGAATAAATAATGGTAGGAATATACTCGAAGTCATCCAGAGGACCAGAGCAGCGTCGATGGGTAACTTCTCATGCAAATATCATCATATTTTCGGTGCCTGCGTGCGAGCAATCTCTTTCCATTTCGGAAAGAGCTGCATCGACGCTCTGGAGAGAAGGAAGAGTAGCATCTTCAATTCATCGCAACAGGAATACGACGTACTGTCTCCGCTGAGTTGCTTGGACCGCTCCTGGTGGTGTGATGAGCAAACCTGAGGACCTTTAGTTCATCAACAGGGCACTCCGGCTGGGAGCCCCCCCTCATTTGCACATTACGAGCATTGAGCCTACTCAGAATTAGGTCATTCAAGTTAATCAAATACCAGGGGGAGGAGAACTTGCATCGCCAGTAAGGAGTTTATATAGACTATCGGTGGATAGTTAGAGACAGACAGGAAATCGGTCAAAGCAGACTTTAACACGCACGCTTCGGTAGAATGAAATCGACTGCGATGAAAATGAGACTATTTGGCCAAGCGATGTACTGGATGAAGGATGATATCAGAATCAACAGGATCACAGATTAGGGAATGATTACCACGATGAGAGTAAATAGCGAGCATGCACTAGAGTAACACCATCTATTATTCGCTCTCGTCATATCAGATACGTCAAAATCATACCTTGTTGCCAGACCAGATATCACAACGAGCCGCATTAGCCCGACAACGATCTTTATTGTACTACAGGCAAATTCTTCCTGTGAGCATTCATCATATTCACGATATTTTTGGAGAAGGCAACATACCTGGAGAAGCCGGTCATGGACCTGCCCTTGTGCAAGTAAAAGCACATTGTAGCAGCGATGCAGAAGTCTGCTCCTGCGAGTGTAGAGAAGACTACGTAAATGGATGTCTGCAAACACGTTAGAGTGACCATACGCTCAGTACCGTGCTGCCGAAGCCTACGCTGATGGTGGGGATGTCAAAAAAGCTTGACAGGGTGTATCTGGGTGACAAGGTTAGCATGGGAGACAGTGGTCGTAAAGAGACGTGGCCCATACGTATCATAAATAACATCTGGTAACATTCTCTACAAGTCAGCGCTATATATATATATATAGTCGATGCTTACAGATTCCAGTGGCTTCAAAATCTTATTTAGATCTTCATTCATTGAGAGCACAGAGGTCTCACCGAAAGAAGCAGCGACAGCCAGAAACTGCGGGTGGAATTCCAAAAGACGCCTACTCGAATAATGTGACAAAGGGTTCGGAGAGAACTCACAATGAACCATGGCAGGACCTCATGGAAATTACGACCAACTGTTAGGAGATCACAAGTCAGGATTCACTTATTTCAATACCAACAGAGACTAACATTTCAATATTCTGACGGCATATAAGCTGTAGTACCGGCGATTGAGTCTTCCAGTCATTCAAGAGTCAATCGAAGGAGACTAACACTTGGACGCCGACGACGATTAACATCTAAGTAACAGTTAGAAAAGGATGCAAGATTGTTCCAAATTTCACGCACATTGACTAGGAGCTGCAACTAAGGATAGAAGGAACTCAAGACATTCACATGATGGATGAA
Source organism: Armillaria borealis (assembly GCA_030435635.1). Lineage (NCBI taxonomy): Eukaryota > Fungi > Basidiomycota > Agaricomycetes > Agaricales > Physalacriaceae > Armillaria > Armillaria borealis. Next base: position 9,121 of record JAUEPT010000146.1, read on the forward strand.
GCGGGCAACTAGACGCACCGGAAAACTCCTGCCGGCAGGGTGCGAGCTCTGTTTTACCCAAAGTTATGGAATACGCGAGATGGACGTACCAAATGATTTCGAACTGGGAAACATAATTCCCAAATGATTCGACCAGATAAAAGTACAAGGCATGGGTGCTTATCGCGATGTGAAGTGTATCGAGGATCCTGGAGATTATAGTGAACATCAGGGTCCAGCTTGGTGCATTTATACAACTTTCTGTAAGCGCACCACAGTATGGCGACCTGCTTATTTGTCAGAAAAATCCCATGAAAGTGTATAATTTTCGCGCACGGAATATCGAAATAACCACGGATCTTTAGGGTATTGCTTGTAGTAGATAACGGTCTGCAGGATGGTGATCCCGTAGAAACTAGGGGTGCACAATGAGCATTGGAAGGGAGCCTTAAAAGAAATTGCGCGTGCACTGCAGCTATAGTGGCGCCGATGTAAACTGCACCAAGTGTCATCCCTAGCGGTGGAATGTCAGCTATCGGTATTGGCAGAAGCGACGACATTGGTTACGCTAATGTTAACGGAAGAGCATGTTATATATATCCAGCCCGTGGCATGCAGCACATTGGGATCACCTTCGAAGGTCTTCTTTGATGACTGTTACAGTTGATTTTGAAACACGGAAAGACTCCATCGCCGCGCAATTCAAATATGAGGATGTGTGGCAAGCAGCGGCACCCGGTTCGGCGTTACAGGTCGGTGGTCATGATCAATGGAGGGAATGGAGATGTGAAGGATGAGAGCTGCTGAGGTGCTGAGAGCTGTTGCAGCTGCAGATGATCAGACGCTGATGAGTTCAAACACGACGTCCGTGGCACGGGTTGATGGCCATCAGTGTCGCCTTGTGGTACTTCTACGGGCCCACGAGAGTTTCATTGCTGGCGACCAACTTTCCAATCGAGGAGGTTGCGTAATCACAAAGGGATGGACGAAGTTCATCCATCCAACACTTACGTTAGGATATCAGGTGGAACTGGGCCTGATTGACACTTTTGTAGAAACAGAAAAGTGGGCCTACTGAACGCGCGGGATATTGAATAAGTCCTGAGAATGCACATCTTGATGCTGAAAGTGGCTCTGGTTTGGACCTTGTTTTTCACCAACAGCTCGGCCCTGAAGCTTGAGCTCAGATTGACTTTCCGAGATCTGATAGCCAGTCCTCCTAATCCTGCACAGAGAACCTAGGTGAAAAATGTAACGAAACAAAAGAGGAACGAACGTACATCGGCCCAGTGTCCTATGACCCGAGCGGCCATTCCTTGCTCGAGATCAATATGAGTGTTCATTCATGGAGACACTTTGGCGCGCGCTGAAGAGAAATCTGCGTATTACATGAAACTCACGAGTTTCGCCTCACTGTGTCAGAATAGAACAGGTGTTCATTATGACGCGGCGAATAAAAGATGATCGCTACAGCAAGAAGCAGCGATGAAAACAAAGATAAAACCTATCAAACGTCAATGCCAGAGACCATATTCGGATCCATCTACGTCAATGAAACAGGTACCAACAATGCTATCCTTTCCCTGGTACAAGCAGCATTAACTTTCTTCACATGGAAAAAGACACTGACTGACCATGTATCAGGACAATCATGCTTCCAGGTGCATTCCTCGCCGCTCGGGAGTCCTCAGGGCTCTTGATATGGGCTTCAGAACACTGCAGTGAACACTCCACTATGGAGAAATATAATGGATTCAGACGTGAAAGCCATAGCAGTCCTATTTGATTCAAGATAGTGAGTGGATGCGCGGATCAACAGTTCGAGATAATGCTCACGCTCGTCTCTTAGTTGCCCAGCCAAGTCTTGCATATCAGTTGAGATGTCAGATGATAGTTCGATGCCCAAGCTCCGTCCTTTTTCACGATCAAACCAAGTCAGCATCATTGGAATTGAGGGATTGGAGACGAAAGCTTACTAAGAACCCCTCGGTACAAACGTCTGGACGGCCATTGGTGACGCTATGGATGTCGATTCCTGCACTAACTGTGTGTATCCTTATCATCCGAGACATTCGAAATATCAGTGTGATGCATCCACTTCTCGTACCCCGATCGCCGCTCGTTGTTGTCATACTCTCATAGGCCTACATGCTTCCTGCGTTCTCCCTTTTCCCGCACTGCCTTCCCACGGGTCCAGATCGCTCTCTCTTCCATCTCCCTCCCTACGTCCCTCCTGTTGGTCTCCTCGCCAAATACCAGTCAGGTCTCTTCATCCTCCGCCGGCTGCCTTTGTGAATCATCATGGACATTCTCATGATAACGAAACCGGTCTTTGACATTTGTACGGTTACGGTGATGGGGTCGACGAGGCAAGGAGTGCCCCAATGAAGAGGGACGTCAGGATTTGAAGGGTGCACGAACGGGTTCCTTGCGGTTTCAGCGGCATGGGTCAGTGCTTGGACCTTGGCGAAGGTGTAAGCGCCAGCATGCAAATAGTAGCACGACGAATACCTGCTTCGTCATGACTCATCTGGGACAGCACGGCCGCTCAGAGGCGAAGGAGACCATCGCCCACGGTGGTACTATCAGCCAATGGCAGAAAATGTGAGATCTGATGTACGGATAAGAATGATTCATAGCACTCACCTGAGATAATGAGGTTGAAAGAAAGAAGTAAGGCGTCCACGTTGCACTCGGGACGTTCTCATGTTTAGTACCTGCAAGCACCTAGAGGTTACTGCCGGGTTGAAGCCAAACTTTAGTCTAACACAGTAGACAGATGTTCATGTTCTTCAACAGCGCTATCTTCTGGTGACGATGAGATTGTCCAGACATGGACCGGCCACTCGACGTGATGTCTAAGGAACGACCTTGTCAAGGTAGCGTCACCAAACAGAAAGCACGAGGGTAGGGGCGACCTGCTGTAGAGCGGGTGTGTTGGAATATGGCAATCCGGCATCTTGCCGAGCTTGCTGATTAAGGAAGAAGAAGTAGGAAAAGTATAGAAAGTTCTAGTAAATTAGTACTTTAGTATAAAAGTAGGTACTGTAGTGTACATCTGCATGCGTTTGCAGAGCTCAGCCAAGCGCAATACTATTGGCTCCACACCGCGCGTCTATACTGGGAACGAACTGATCCCCCATTTTACGACAGAACCAATGAGGTTGGGCTTGAGGATTTCGACTGAGTAGCCTTGAAGAGACTGGTGTTCTCTTCAACAGCAACGTCTGCCTTTCGTAAGTGATGCGAGACGGTCAGAGTCGAGTTTGAGTTGAGTCCGTAAAGACTGACGTCGGCATTTTGGCGATGTCTGAAGGCCCGGTTAAGTCCGCTACTGTGCCTTGACCTGTCTGCTTCCATATGGAGGAGATGTAGATATGAGGCATTCAGTTTACTGTCATGTAGAGACAATGGACCGTGGTTCAACTCGAACGTTAAATTTTCAGTATCATGAACCATATCTATATATATTTAGACACGGAAAGTTAGATGCCAACGTTGTCGGAGTGCCTATTCTTTCTCGCAGAACGCCTCTACGAGCTTCTCCTTCTCCTTCTCAGTCGCATCATAATATTGTTCAATGCACGCCTTGTATGCTGCCTATTTACAGTCGTTTTAAGTTCCATATCACCCATTGTAATTCAAAGGAACACGTACCGGAATGGCGGCCATGAACTTCTCATGGAAAGGGATGCCATCGGTGGCGAGCTTCTGTAAACTATGGCAGACATGGGAAGGAAGTGGACGGCCTGGAAATCGTCCTTGCGAGAATTGATGGCCTCCACGAACTCAGTAGCCGGGGTCACATCACCAGCGTACGCATCGCAAGCCCACTTTCCGTCAGTGTCCGTCATGACATGGTCCTGTTTTTAAATTCTTCATGAAGCTAGGTGGTAGAATCAGATGTAAAAAACGTAGCATACCGGGATTAGCGTGGTGAAATTTCGGAGCTGCGAGTCCAGAATACTTAGGGCATGAGTCACGACCTGAATCAAACCATTGGAGAAAGGTATGACAATAATTAGGCAAAACTCACAGTAGCATGAGCAATATCAACATTGTTGGCAAATTCCTCACAGGCCCCCCGGATTTCAAGTATTGTTTGGGCCGCGCTGTTGAAAGCGTCCTTAAGAGCATCAATATCACTCTGACCCACAAGAGTGTCGGCAAAGGTGAGAGCGACAGGTAGAAGGAGAGAGAGTGTGCGAAGTAGCATTCTGAAACATCTTTGGTTGCAACACAACGGTGCAAAGGCTGTAAGATGGGAGCAGTCTTTCGAGATATTTATTACTTCTCAGTGAGCGGAGTCCCTGAGGAGAGAAGCCTTCCGGGAAGGTAACAAGCAAGACGTCTGTATAGGTAGTGGTTCTAGTCTCCAGAAGCACCAGGAAACAACCAATGAGAAGGGAGGATATTCGGTATCCAAAATCGATCCGCCCCCATGCGCTAAAGTTAGGGCTGATTAGCAAATCACCTATAGTAGATGGGAGATAAGAGCCCCATGAATCAATGGCTGCTAGGCTACATAGGGAAGCGCATTTCTGAGATTAATTCCACCCAAAAGAACCATGCCGTTTCTTCAAGGTAAACAAGGCTTGCATGGAAAAGAAAGACGTCCCCAATTAGTACAGAGACAGACTTGAGTCGAATCCCCCAATGATGAAGAGCACCATCCTCGCCCGAATCGGGTCATTCTATACTCCTTACGAAGAATAAAGGAACCCTGACACCAGTCAGCGCTAGACATCGATACCAACACCGATGTTCTCTGAGCTAAAGCCGACTTTCTCGATTAGGATCACAGCAAAAAAATTGGCTCCGATGTCTGCAACGTCATAAAATCACCTAGTACCTACACAACGGCCTCGTACTTCTCAAAATTCTTCACCAGCTTCCCCCATCGACCATCATGCCACGATGACAACTCCTTCCACTTGGGACTATCCTCTCCAAGACAAATCCGAAGAAAGAATAGCCATGCGCTCATGGTAAAGTCCGCAAACGTAGGAGTCTCTCCCATAACGAACGTATGCCCCTCCGTCATCCACTTGTCCACTTTGCCAAGATCATCCTTCACAACCGCCAATTGACTCGCTCTATGCTCCCCAGGCGGAAGTATATCTCCAACAGTGACTCCCACTGATTCTTCCCTTGTTTTCCTGAAGAACGCTTCGCTTCGCGGAGACAAAATCGCACTGACACCAGGCTTGGTAAATGGTCCTATCGCTTTCAGTTGGGATTCAAATGCGGCTACGAATGCAGTGTGCAGGACTCTTGTCCTGGGAGGTATAACACGTGGAGTATCGGGGTATGTGGCATCGAGATACTCGACAATAGCAGCAGACTCGGATATGATGGCCCCAGTCGACGGGTCACGGAGAAGTGGGAGAGTGTAGTATGGCGTCACACGGTCCTTTTTGGTAGCGCTGGCTGGTATGCCAAAAGCTTTGTACAGTCCTTCGATATCAGGGTATTCGACCCATTCCGTACAATATGGAATGCCCTTGAAGTTGAGAGCATATCTGGGCAAGGATGAGACAGTTAAATCGGCGTTAGAAGATAATCTGACCTGACTTTCCAAGTATTGGGGGACCATGCATTCACTGCTGGGGCCGGTAGATTTTTAGCACGGGAAAAGGAGATCTGAAAATGTTGTGACTTTTCCGGACATTTTCATATGAGTAAAATGGATTCTGTAAAATTAGAAGGAAAAGTGACTCTTTTTGGTCATGTTTTAGGACAAGTAGATGAACACATTTTCAGGACATTTTCCGGATAGGAAGAGGGACAATAAAAGAAGTCTTTTCTCAACCGTGTTGTACCTACAAATAGAAGTGCTTTTACGGCTTGCAAAAGAATAGCTTTTCACAACCAATTTTGAACCTGAAAAAAGAAGGACTATAAAATTCGTTGAAAAGAAAACCTTTTTCATCGTATTGTCCTTACGTAAAAACTAGAAATTTGCAGGTAAGGAAAAGGTAATGTAAAAGAAGTCATTTTCATTTAGTTTTACAAGCGGTAAAAGACATCGCGCGCTGAGGGACTCGCTCCGTGCGCACTGAGGGACCCTGCGAGTCTCGAGAGGGACACAGCGATACCCTCAGCCGATGAGGGACTCAGTGTGTGCCGATTAATGGCCGGGCACACCGTGATGACATCACCACCATGCTTACCTCCCTCCATGATCATCTCCCAGCAGGACACTCGGCGTGTCCTGGCGTTTAGTCCCAGCTCGGTGCTGTGGCTGTTCCTTGCTCTCCTCGCTGTCGTCCTTACTCTCGTCTATCCATCGATGCGGAACGCCCTCGTACCACCAAGATAGCGCGCTGTCGATAACGAGTTGCCAGTGCCGCTCACTTTTCTTGCCTTGGAATTCCGCTAATGAATATTATTTACAGATGATACTATCGTACAGAGGTAATTACTTACCTTTTTTTGTGTAGTCCCGCCCTAGTTTTCGTCTGGATGGATACGGCGTTGGCTTACGGGTTTCGGAGAACGTTCAAGGTGCGTATGCTACGCCGTCCAGTTTTCCTTACGAGCTAACATTTACAAATAGATTCGTATTCCTCTACACCTGCGGCTCGCACGTTGCGATCCCAGCCAAGAATTTTCCCGCTGCCGCGCGTGTTCAACTCCTCACGCTGCCGTCCCCACCACTCTTTGGCCAACGCCAACGCCGACTCCATCCCTCCTTGCCCTTAGACCGTTACTATGTACGAACGCCGCCCTCTACACCCTCTACACCCATGACTGTACCTCAGTCCCTTGCTATCAAATGTATGTATCTTTTCATACCTTCGAAATCCATTCATCTTCCTATTCAGCATAACAATTTGTATAAGCTCGCTACTTTCAAGAAAACAAGAAAAATGTATCTTGTATCACTTTGATTGATTTTGAGGCAGCAAGCACCTTCAAAATTCGGCAGTCTCGCCCTCAAAACTTTCCAACTGCAAGTACAACACAGCGGTTACAGCATATTCTGCATCGACCATGTCAGTCAATAGTAGTCTACCCGTCGACACTTACAGTTTTGGTAAACGGCACAATCCAAGTCACCATCTCTCAAAACTTCGATCGTCTCATCCTCCCTATATTCTCGGCCATTTGAACCACCCATACTCGTAATTCCATGATCCCTCGCTACTTCGTGCACCCACGATTCAATGAAAAAAGTTGGTTTTTCCTCCTCGTACTACCGCAAATCATTCCAAGCATTGTCTCGGTCGATTGTACACCGCCCTCCTCCAAGCCGCTCTGTCTGACGTCCCATAATCAAGTCTGGCACCAGCCTCCCTACTTTCATCGAGGTAATGCTCTTGTTGAGCACGAGATCGGTAACAAGGACCGTTCTTGGAAATGGCATACTCAACACCGACGGCGCGCTTTTCGTTGTCAAAGAGTATTCGCGTCACATACGAATTAATGACGACTTTCAAATTTGGCCTCGCTATGACTTAAGCGCAAGATAATCAGATTCTGAGAATACTCTTTCTTTGTTCTGGTCGATGTACGTCACTGTACGGACACTCAACCGCGGCCCAGCCTGCGAAGACTTACTAAATTAACAACATGTATTTGTTATCATTTTAATCTTAAGCCATCTCTCTCCTCGTCCAATTGTCTTCGCACCGTTGCTAATATTGTCCTCTTCTAGCTAAACGCCATCCTCCCCGTCCTGCTAAGTGCCGACATATCTACTAATTGAGAGCGTCGACTCTGGTCAGTATCTCCTCCACGACGATCTCCCTTACAGACACAACACCCTCCGCGCCACTCCTCCCTCGACCAAGCATCGTTCAGGCTAGCAGCAGCTTGTGCCCGTTGATGACCCTCCTTGCACGCATCGTCTCACGGACGAATCGAGGCTGCCAACCGTAAAGTCAAGCGCGTCCTCTCCGCCCTCGCATTCAAGTATTCTCCTTCACATTGCCCAGGCATACTCCTCCCTCCCTCGCCGCGTCGTGAGCGACAGTGAGGCGACATGGAATTGCAACTCAAGAAAGTTATATTAAAGAATGATACTACTAGAATATTAAAAGTAATATACCGGAAAGTCTAATGTGAAATCAAAGTTATGTAGAAATCCTCGCACTTTAAGGGAAAATGCACGCAAAACTAAGAGCAGTACCTCATACGATCATAATCCCCTTGTTCCAACCTCCGAAGGAATGTGCCGCCGCTTCAACGAGAAGGGGCCTAAGCATTCCGTTCGTACCGTGGCCGAGTACACTCTTTGGTTACGCCACCTCGACAAGAAACTGAGGCTTGCTGTTGAGCCTCCAAAGGCTCACACAAGTGAATAGCCCTAGCCCTATGGACTTGGACATCAACACAGGAGTAACTCCAGTATGCGGTGCTTGCATTCGTAGCTCATACAGAACCACAGATACTGTTAAGGCGGTATTCTGTGTGAAAGTAATCAGCAGGTAGATAAGATGGTAAAACTATGAAGGGGGTATACCTGGCCTGTGGGATAGAGCTAAAAGCCCTGCGTAGAAGAGAAGAGAGTACCTCGGCCACGAACAGAACTGTTCGGGTAGCCGCACGGGTCATCGATATTCAGAATTTTCATATTACTTCGACCGCTGAGTAAAGTGGGAGTGTTAGTGATGTGAAGGGAGCATTCGACGGTTAATGTTCACGGCGGTGCAACATAATCATGACTGACTACAGACATTGATTGAGGTCAAGAGAAACCTGATGGCATAAGGACGTTGGGTTTCGTCCTTTTGGGAGATGGCTCCTCATGAATACCAAGACCCAGCCACGGGTAAGAAAACTTGGTGGGAGATCACCCACACACTGAGGCGACACCCTGGTCGTCACAGGCTGCAGGGAGGAACACGAACACGAGCAGCTACTCAGGGAACTGCCATAGCACCGGGCTGCGATTGAACGCAGGACGCAGTGTCCTACATGGGTGCCGGTGAGGGGCGGTAAAAGCGGAGAGTCGCTGGGAAAATAAATACTGAAGGATGGTGACGGCGGTTCGACTCCCAGTGAACACAGTACGCATTTTCTTGTGTCTGAGTATAAAAACATCGCATCATATCTGTGGACTATACGGCACCGTTGCGTCCACTCCACACTCTGCACAAAGCTGTTGAAAACTCTAGCTAGTTTGACCACGTGCAAGGTTGGTATTCTTGTAAGAAGGTTCATTAGCCATAGGGCACTAGTTAGTAGCAATGCAAAGTAACGATGTGAGAATGCAAAGGAAAGGAAGATGAATGGAGGGTCTCAACACAGGACGGCGTTAAAAGTTGGTTGGATTCCCGAGGGCCACTGCGGGAGTTAGCCTCGGTAGGGGAAGAGACTATTACGGAGCCGGAAAGTAGGGCCTCGAAACGGCACCATTGTGCGCCCAAATACACGCCATGGTGGACATCAACCTGGAGAGTGTGGCCTCAGAACGGCAGCGAGCAACATATTTTGTGCATTACAGTACAACTACACTGTCAGAAATGTATAGAACAGTAGCCTAGGAATGGACGGTCAGAAGTGCTAGTGAGGTATCGGTATCAGAGCGTAAGATAGTCACCTCCGGTACTATTGCACACGTTTCGCAAGACTCAGTATGTGTATACAGACACCACATGGAAATCCCATTCCCTATGGTTCCCTTCGTCAATGCGTGTCGCTCAGCGTGTCACCAGCGTCCGAGCGTCACAGCCTGTGAGTACGATGAGAAACGGTGTCAGGATACAGTAGATAAAATTCGACGGACCTGCGACGATATCTCGATATCAGTAAATGGGCGTTCGGCATCGATGTACGTTGGACAGACGACACGGTGAGGAGAGCGAGAAACAGGCGCAGCACCGAGCTGGGACCTATAGGCAGGACAGAGAACTGTCGCAGCACCGAGCTGGGACTGAACGCAGGACACGCCGAGTGTCCCACTGGGAGATGGTGGGAGGAGGTAGAAAAAAGCGGAGAAGATGCGATGACTGGTCGTGATGTCATCATCATCGTTTCGCGTCTCGCTTAGCGCTGGGTTCGACTCCCGATGGATGCAGTTCTCTCCGTCGATTGCACCCACGTACCCACGTGAGTCTGACATATACGGCATTCACCGCCGGCAATCATCAATGCAACTTGCATCGGTTCCCTTCTCTGAGTAGGAGAGACTCGGTGTCTCCCTGCTCCAGTCAAAGCTCGGTGCTTTGATATTCTCCAATGAATGCGATATTCATTGGTAGCTTGAACGCCTCCCGGCACACCATACGGTTCAAACGGTATTATATATTTTTTCTACTAATCTACCTTCTAATAATCTACGTTAGAAAAAGTGCTCGTATCCTCTATCAATGTCGGCGATGGGCCTCGGATGTGGTCTTGAGATGCAGTTTCAGCATGTCCTGAACGGGCCAGCATTGAACGAACAGTTTCAGCATTTCGTGCTTGTCGATCATCTGGCGAATCGAATTGTAGTCAGTTTCGTCTTCGCCTTAAATCTACGCGACTGAGAACTCACCTGTTTGCAGATACGAGCCACCTTGTAATCCGCTTGTCTTTTATAGCAAACGGCCGTGTCAAGATGCGTCTTGGCGAGGGCATGAACTTCCGCCTGCCGAGCAGATCGGTGAGGACGATATAGTGCTATTCAATGATCAGGAAATCTTACTGTGATCCTCTCAAATTCTTCTTTAGACCAGCCGCATTCGTTCACCAACTTCTTTTCCATACTATATCCTCCCGAATTTGGCCGGCCTGGTTGTCCGGGCGGAAGATCGTAGATGCTCTTCTTTGGCAGCTGCGGTACTCCTGGGCTTGGTTTGACGTCTTCTGTTGGCTCGGTTTCCGCGTGTGGTTCAGTAGGCGGTTCTTCCTGTGACTCGGCGCCTCCCAGATTCTCCTCGTCCGGAATGTACATGTCGTCCACTGAATTCCGACGTCTATTCCCTTCATCGGGAACATACATGTCGTCACCCGGATTCTGAATGGGACGATTGGTCTGTCCCTCCACAAGAGCATGGTAGTCGATCCTTGGTGTGATCGGTGGAAGAGGTCTTGACGCGAACTTTTGGAATTCGATGCGAGGTGAGATGAGAGGGAAATGGTTGTCGATGTGAGGTGTGAGGCTCATGGTATAGGTCAGGTAAGAGTGGGAACTCTGTGTTAGGCCGCTCCTTTTGATTCTTAAATATAGTGCCATCACAAACACTCTTCATCTTCAATGGTGCCGCATGGTGGTCCCTTCGCGACAGCAGTGGTATCCTCCATTGTTGATACATGGTGGCACTTTGTGTTTGCCTGTACTATAACGAGCTCATAATGGCTAGCGCTCGTGCTCTTGTTCCACATCAGGCACTTCTTACTTTGTCAGTTCTACATGCGGGCCGATGTGCCGGATCTTTGTCTTCACCTGGGTAAGCAGTTCACTTTGAATCTGGGTCGTTATATCGACTTGCGAGTCGCCTGTAGGCATGGTACTTGGTGTGGACTGTGCTACTTCAACCTGTCTGAGCCCACTCCCTTGAATCCAAACACCGTGGTTCAGTCTCCAGGCTGCCATTTATAGCGTTCCCCTTTATAACTACGGAACAAAGGCGCGCAAGCAATATATAGGACCATGTCCCCGAATCTCATGTCGAACATCACCTCCTTCTCTTCTCCATCATGCCCTCGAACGGACACTGCGACACGTTATCACAGGGGTCTGGGACGATCAAAATCCCCGCCTGCATTAGTGCGTCCAACGATCCCGGGTCCCAGTCCCAGTCCGAAGTGCGCATCTGAGGTCTCCCCTTACACCGTCTTCTCACCCAGGTGTTTTAGTTTGTTCGGAACCTTTTACAGGAGAACGTGCGCCTCAGGAAGCTCGTGAGTTGCCTTTCACTATTCACCCCATCAGTCTTGACAGCCGGGCTTCCATCTTAGGTCCTTTCCTCCCAGACATCGACACAGCTGGTCTTTTCCGATGTGCATGAGGAAAACACGGACCATCAAATGCGGCTCAAGACTGAGCAGGCCCTAGATCCGTTGTGCCGGCTCATTGAGCGTCTGGTTGATTACATCGAGGCTAAAGAGAAGAGCGAGCATGATTCACGTAGACTTCGCGGAGAACGTCGACTCAGAAAAATGGATCACCCTGAGGTTTTTATTCCCGAATCTTTGATATGTTCCTCAGGCTAATGTGAAGCAGATAGTAGCAGAGAAAGCTCGTCTGGCGCAGGAGGTGAGTCAAACATGGAACTCAAGGGCTTCTACTTAACCATCATCAGTTCGACCTCGCCGTCAGCACTCTTTATTCGGAAAACCAAGCTATCAAGGACAGCGTGTGTTGGCTCATGTTCGGGTCCGAGACTCTATCCTAATCTGTCCCCCAGTATCATCATTCGGTCCAGGCCGAAAGGGAAAAACTTCAAGGCCAAGTACGTCACAACTATATCTGCATCGCGTAGTCCTTCTCAACAATTCCCCTCCATCCATCTCTCTAGTTTGACCAGGCAGTTAGAGATACTGTAGAGGCAGATGTCCAGGGTCGGGAAGCTACGCTACGTTCGCAGGTGGGTGTCCACAGGTCCTTTCAAACTTGGTTGGGAAAGACGATCTTAGCATTATCGGGATCAGCTTGCCGATGTAATTCGTGATAAGGAGATACTCCAAGAACGGTTGAGAGGCCAAGTACGTTGGTTGACCTTTTCGCATGTCCCTGTCTATGCTGAACTGGGTCTCCCATAGTTTGGCGATGTCGCAAATGAGAATGAAATACTTAAGGAACAGGTATGGCCGCGATTGACGTCCGCTTCCTAACTAAACTCCGAAAAGGTGCAAGCCGGTATCAGGGAAAAGGAAGAATTGCAAGGACATGTATGTATGCTGTGATTTTCTGCCTGGGCCGATTGATTAAATGTCGTTTTCTCTCAAACATTTATAGCTCATCAGGGCACAGAATGCATACGAGGAGCTGAGGAGGCATGTAAGCGAACTCCAATTCGGTGATGTGTGGTGATGCGAGTACTGACGTTGGTTTGGCATGCAGTTCATTAGGATGATGAAGGAATGGCGTGGGGCTGTGAATCAGTTTAACGACTTTGTGGGGGCCTTCAATCTGCTGCATTGCTACGAGATAGCGGCTAATGAACTTCTTGCAGCTCGATGCTAACGTGGTGCCGCATGGTCATACTTTGTAGAGATTTGCACGGAACTAGAGACTAAACGTTGCAAATGGTATCGTTACGTATCGGTTCCGGAAATGAGCAGTAATTGTACTCTATGCAGTAGTTGTACTCTAATAATAACGATATACTCATCTATTCCCAAACCTCACGGTCATAAGATATCTTAAGTGGTTCCTTGAATGCAGCCGTCGTAGCAATAGCGGCCGACATTAATGGTGAGGCCTAGGGAAAATCGGAAGACTGCATTAATTGGCCACATAATCAATGCCAGATGCACGCGGGCACTTGTGTCGGTTTACTCTTGCAATGCTGCAATTATAAAAATGCACAGCGCAGGGATACATATATGCATATATTATTGGGACTTAGATTTGTCAATTGTAAACTGCTAGGAGGATAGACAAAGAAAATGTCAGGTAGCGACGGCGAGCATCCGGTCCCCAATTCTTTCTCACGGTGGGACTTCGAGCATAAAAAAAGAACGTCGTTTGCATGGTATGTAGGTACGGTAGGTTTGTTTGAATGGTATGTAGGTATGGTAGGTATCTGAGCGTAGGTATGAATGTATCTTAGATGTGGAGTGCGCGTGTTGTATAAAAATTTCTCCCCTTCCACTGCGAGGCGGTCAAGAGACCGACCTATTAAGACATGTTAGTAGAACTCGTGTATACCAATCGCGAAACGTACAGCTGGACGACGAAGTCTATGGTATACTCCACCACACTGTCGACGAACGTGTCATGGACGAAGATAGAATCGGGTAACCCGTTGGTCCCAACGGCTCGATACGGAGCGGGATGGAGGCTCGCGCTGCGCTTTGAAGTTCGCCACTGTTCCCGTCGTCGCCCAGGACACAACTCCCAATAGACGGCGTTTGTTGCTGAATAGGGCAGGCGATATTGTTCTTTGCGCCTGTAGTCAATCAGATCACTATGTATTCGTTAGCCAAAATTCACAACCTCTTTCATTATTCGTTGGACCACTTACTAAACAACGAAATCCAACTCGCTCTCGTCAGTGAACTGCTGTCCGAGCGCTCTCCAAAGAGTGGGAAGGAGTTCTTTGAGGCATTCCGCGATACGCGCATGTTCTTGGGGGGTATTGACATTGAATTCCACTGCTGTGAACATTGTATTGAAAAGGTTGAAAAGCATCTGTGAAAATGAATAGTAGTCAATAGCACTGTTATTGCTTCATCCTGCACAGGCAGACTGGCCTTTGGAACTGGTGATTGCAACTGGCTAGTTGAGGGTTAAGGTTGAAGGCAAATTTTCAATTTCCAGAAGCAGTGACCTCTGATTATCGCAAGCGCAAGCAGCTCATGAACTAATGATCGCGTGAACTCACTCTACTTTTCGTTGCAGACAACAATGCACGAATATATTCTTCGGGATGGTAACGGTGTGGGCATATGTATGATGGGGAGGGCGGGGCGTTTCGTTTATATTTCCATTCGCGGTACCATTGTAACATACCATATAATGAAAACATTAAGTCTGAAATCAAGCAGACAACTGGTCAGTGTTCAACGCGGTTGAAGGTGGACACGGTAGGCAGTACCTATCGATACTTCCAACAAACACCGAGTATCAGGGCGCGTTTGCCCTCTCATATTAAACGCCACCTTCAGAGTATGAGTTGTTTCAGTCTTAGTTATTTCTTCAACGATGCAATACCTGTCATTCCATCCACGCTCGTCGAGCTAACGGATACGCCCCGGTCCGGATTCTCCTTCAGGACATCGCGGCCTGTATTCGTTCGTTCCTAGCTCAAGTCCGTGGCCATCGTCGATCTAGTAGATCATCAGCTATTTGAATGCATCAATGAGCGGGGAAGGTGAACTGACTTGTACGTTGGATGCCCTCCTAGTGCAATGCGGCTCTGTCCGAATTTTCGAGACCGATGGAAAACAAATGTTAGTGTCGCTAAAGAGACAAATCAGTGCCATCAGCACACAGCCAGTCTCAAATCAAACAGGATACTCGTACCCATCGTTCTTCCACACCTCGAAAGTCGCTGTAAGGCTAGATCTCGCGTTAACTCTAACGGTTCTTTCCACCCAGACTCGTTTATCAGAATACGCTCGTCCCGGCGCCAAGTTACGGTAACGACACCCTGCGGTTTTCAACCTATGCCGTGGCTGCTGCATGGCGCCTTGCCAACATCACTCATAGGCGGGCTGGCACTATGAGCGGAATGTCTGACAATGTTGAAGACGACTCTGACCAATCTTAAACGTCGTTTGTCCACCTTTTTATCAGAAAAAAAAGGTACACCTTTGAATCATCGAGATATTGATACACATATGAATTGAAGATAACTAAAATTCCATGTCCGTTTCACTGCGGAATTCATTAGAACATGTTATAACAACAATAGTAGCACTCACAATTTCTTACACGCAGCGGCCGGACCTTTTCCAGTGACGAAGGCCTTCGCGTAATCAGATACGCGGCGCTCGAAGAAGTTCGTATTCCTTTCCAACGATATCATCTCGATGAATTCAAAAGGATTTTGGGTGTTATAGACTTCGGAGACGTCCAACGTCACCAGCAATCTATCGGTGACGAATTTAATGTACTGGACCATGGACGGCGCTAAACTGTGCTAGGAGGATAGACAAAGAAAATGACACCCACCGGGAGTCGAACCCAGTGTCAAGAGGCCGAGGCCCATGTCAAGCGAGATGTGTAACGATGATGACATCACCACCAGTCGTCGTATCTTCCCCACTCTTTAAAGTGCGTGAAGACAACAAGTAAAGCGGCGGCACCGTAATTGCAGACCTACAAGAAAACTACATAATGTACAACTTGGCAGAGGCTGATAGGAAAACTAGCAAGTACGATGAATATGACCACCCATCCGAGTCTGACCATCTAGTCATTGAGCCATTCATGGGTATTGAAATTTGGGGCTAGCTGCGAATTTGGGACCTGTCACTCACGAAGTACATAAACCAAGATAGTAGAGCTATGAACATACCTCAATGGCTAGGACGACTTGGACGGCCCCGAGTTTGGGGACAGCCAGGCCGTCCGCAGTAAGCATCTGTTTTGGTATAGATGGTGGCAGCACGGACGCCACATACATTCGGACGATTGGTTTCCGGGTTCACGGTGGCTTGAAGACAATAGGATGTCGATAATCAATACTTGCCGCATATATAGTAAAACTTGGTAGTAGTACACACTACGCAAAGAATGAGTGGGGACGACGACGAAGGAAAGGGGAAGATAACTGACTAGTAACAGGTGGGCTTGGGGTCGAGTTGAGTCCATAGTCTGTCAACTCTTATATATGCAGAGAGTGAGATTTGGACGCAGAACGAGGACGACCAAATCCGACGGTGGAGAGAGCGGGAATCACTGAGCGCCACAACATATGAGGTTGTGACTCGCAGAAAACGCGGTAGAACGTGAGTGGAGGAACCACCGGCTCTTCGAAAGGAACGGCGACAGTGGGAAAAAGATAACGATGATCACTGCCATTACAGGCACGACACGAGACCATCTATACCAACAGCCACTCCTGCTACTATTTTCGATGCGAAATTGCCAAGACCCAAGGTTATCCAGAAGACACCCTAAGAAACGGTCCGACTCGAAGCAAATCAACGGGTCGGCAGAAGATGGTATGTGGAGACGGCAAATTGATAGATTGAGGAACTGTACGATCTCAAATTTACGGACCGTAGCGGACCTGATGCTGAGGACTCTGGGTCGGAAGAATGGCGAATGGTGTATAATCCGAGTCTCTATTCACCTCTTGATGTTCCATCCACCTGCACTAGCCGAGCCAAGGTCAAAGGCTGTGGGGACAGGATGGTAGCGAACACATAACGGTCCCGTCACAATGTGAACGATGGATAGAAAGGTAGCCTGGAAGCTGAGGTTCAGAATTGAGAGACACATGACAGTGTAAGTTGTTCAACTTGAATTAGACATCCGACAAAAAGAATGGCATTGTACACATTTGGCAACCCTGATATCGCCGTATATTGCATAGTATATGTATGTATCACAGATATATTCAATCCTATTCCTGACGGTCCCCATCGTGTGGGGAAACATGAGCTATAGAGTCATAATACGACAGATGAATTTCGACGGACCTGCGACGATAGCTTGATATCAGCATTGGGCGTTCGGCATTGAAACATGTTGGACGGACGACACGGTGAGGAGAGCAAGACAAAGGCGCAGCACCAAGCTGGGACTAACGCAGGACACGCCGAGTGTCCTGCTGGGAGATGGTGGGAGGAGGTAGAAAAAAGCGGAGACGATAGGATGACGTCATCATCGCTGCTGCGTCTCCCCTGTCACGGAGCAGTTTATTAAATTTTTATTTTGTCAAGCCCAATTGATAATTTACAAATCCTATCTACTCAAACTCAAGTGAATAATATGTCGATACATAGCCAGGCATTATGTATCTTACTTATTTCTTCACTTATAATTTCCGACCCAGTACCCACGTGAGTCTGGCAAATACGGCATTCACCGCCGGCAATCAGAGTCAATGCAACTCGCATCTGTTCCCTTCTCTGAGTAGGAGACTCGGTGTCTCCCTGCTCTAGTCAAAGCTCAGTGCTTGATATTTTCTAATGAATACGATATACCTTGTTAGCTTGAATGTCTCCCGACGCTGCGTACGGTCCAAACGGTACATTATATATTTTCTCTACTAATGTACGTGCTAATAATCTACTACATACAGCGTCTTTCGACGAGGTCACTTCTTATCACTGGCATGCCTGGCTCATTAAGACTTGCTATCTATAATGGCAAACAACGAGCAGATCCCGAGGCATACAGTGCGGCCCAGGTGCTTTCACCCGTTCCATCTGCGCTTTGGGGGGTTAACATCGCCCAGGCTGCCATGGAACCAGATTCATTGCAGGAGCACGTTGGAATTTGTGCTGTGGAAACTTTCGAACGGACAAAGATTTAGCCAATGGAATACGAGACGGAAAATACACAACACAGGATGTCGCGGATGCATATTCTAATTGTGAGGAGTCTAGTCCCGTACTGGATCCCTTTCGACCGTGCTGGAGTGTCCTAAAGCACGAATGGAACATTGCACTGCGAGAAATGTTTCTTCAGCACTTTATCACCAAATATGAAGAGCTTTCTGGGTACGTGACTCTCATTCGTGATCATTTCATGCAGAGGCTCATCACACTAAAGCGGAATATCCCCGCTTCTATGAGCGGTGATCATGCCCACAACTTGGCAAGTAGTCGCCGAACAGAATGTCGATGCAGAGTGAGCTTTATAATTTAAGCTGTTTCCATCGTTAACCACCACGTTTCATAGAAATTCAAAGGAAGGAAAACGTTTTGCGCCAGTCAGAAGACAGAGAGAGGGGTCGCCGGTGAAGTCTTCAGACTGTGTTGGCGGATGCTCGATTTGTTGGGCGCTGAAGGTCAGAGCTCAGAAGAAAGCAGCAATTCAGATCCCGGCTATACAACCGTGGTTCGCAAGGAATGGCGTGCCCCCAAAGTCGTCAAACTACTCAAATGGCTGGACCGCTATCGTATCAAGCGGACGGGGTACGGAGAGCGGAAGCCAGGGCCTCGACCCCATCGGTCACTCCGACTCTCAAGCGGCCAAGTGCCCACGACTTTGCATCGACTGATTGCGAATCTTCCGGAGACCTTTCACGACAAAGTGTGGTTTGTGGGCCTTCTGCCCTGCCAAAGGATCGAATTGAATGCCAGCGACGCTGTGGAGTTACCACTATACGTCTTTACCTGGCCAACCAATGCTAGTCTACCGGTTGACCCCGATGATCATGACGAGTACTGAGTGGACGAAGGAGTCTTTTTCTCTGTTGAAATTCAAGATCTAACTAAGACAATTTGAGTATATTACATGAATTAGATACCTAATTAATTAAAACCTCACCCATTGGAGAGCTGTGAAGCGAGACGCATAATAATCGGGCATCAGTATAGTTTTCATGGCGCATCTCTTCTCGGTGAACGGGCGCTCAGATTCACGGCCTCCTTCCCAGCATCAGGGCCACTCCAGTCCGTAGATTCAGGATGGCTCAGTTCCTCGGTGCGGTTCATGAGCATTACTGTATTTTTGTCACTTCGTTTGCAGGCCGGCCCGTTTATACCACCTTCTGGCGACCCGTTGTCTCCGTTCGAGCTGAACCATTGCATCTTCTACGTACTCTTGGTGCCTTGCCATTGGATCCTACCCGAAAGTCAATCCAGGAACACCCTCTTCTGTCGTGTTCTCCAGGCTTGCCCTGAGTAAGAGAATTCGCACGTCCGATAGTATTTCGTGAGGCGTATGGGACGTCGAAAATAGCAGCAGGAGTGGCATTGGTGGCCTCGTGTCGCGCCCGTAATGGCAGTGATCATTGCTATCTTCTTCCCACTTCGCCATTCCTTTCGAAACGCCGGTAGTTCCTCCAGTCGTATTCTACCGCCTTTTCTGTGAGTCACAATTCCATACGTTGTGGCGCTCAGTGATACTCGCCATCTGTCTTGGTCATTCTTAGAGACGCAGTGCTTGGGCATGTTTTCGATTAGTCTTAGGCACATCTGCTACATGATTTCAGGTAGCTATCTTCAATTTGTATTTCAAATTCGCCGGTTGCATGGGCGGCTATGAAAAATCAACGATTAGACAGTCAGAGAAGGGGTCCCTCTCAATCTCATTGCGCCTACTAGTTGTCCTATCAGGCTGTTTCCAGTGGTAAAATATTTAGTATTTCAAAACTAACACTTAACGGCGATCGGGTGTCATCGTTGTAATTTCTTGTCCTCAAAATTGAACACATGTTTGAGTGAACGACAATAGAGACGGAATTTAAATTCATGTATTGCCAGGTCTGCATACCTACGTACAAAGGGACGGAGGTTGAGAAAAGGCCTAAGACCGAAAACAAAGCATGTTCATCAAGTATCACAGTCACGCCAAGTGCCATGCTTGAGGGCAACTCCTTGAAGTCGATATGACAACCCAGAATGCGGAGTCAGATGAAGGTCCGGCACATCGGCCCGCATGTAGAATTGACAAAGTAAGAAGTGCCTGATGTGGAACAAGAGCACGAGCGCTAGCCATTATGAGCTCATTATAGTACAGGCAAACACAAAGTGCCACCATGTATCAACAATGGAGGATACCACTGCTGTCGCGAAGGGACCACCATGCGGCACCATTGAAGATGAAGAGTGTTTGTGATGGCACTATATTTAAGAATCAAAAGGAGCGGCCTAACACAGAGTTCCCACTCTTACCTGACCTATACCATGAGCCTCACACCTCACATCGACAACCATTTCCCTCTCATCTCACCTCGCATCGAATTCCAAAAGTTCGCGTCAAGACCTCTTCCACCGATCACACCAAGGATCGACTACCATGCTCTTGTGGAGGGACAGACCAATCGTCCCATTTGGAATCCGGGTGATGACATGTATGTTCCCGATGAAGGGAATAGACGTCGGAATTCAGTGGACGACATGTACATTCCGGACGAGGAGAATCTGGGAGGCGCCGAGTCACAGGAAGAACCGCCTACTGAACCACACGCGGAAACCGAGCCAACAGAAGACGTCAAACCAAGCCCAGGAGTACCTGCAGCCGCCAAAGAAGAGCATCTACGATCTTCCGCCCTGGACAACCAGGCCGGCCAAATTCGGGAGGATATAGTATGGAAAAGAAGTTGGTGAACGAATGCGGCTGGTCTAAAGAAGAATTTGAGAGGATCACAGTAAGATTTCCTGATCATTGAATAGCACTATATCGTCCTCACCGATCTGCTCGGCAGGCGGAAGTTCATGCCCTCGCCAAGACGCATCTTGACACGGCCGTTTGCTATAAAAGACAAGCGGATTACAAGGTGGCTCGTATCTGCAAACAGGTGAGTTCTCAGTCGCGTAGATTTAAGGCGAAGACGAAACTGACTACAATTCGATTCACCAGATGATCGACAAGCACGAAATGCTGAAACCGTTCGTTCAATGCTGGCCCAGTTCGGGACATGCTGAAACTGCATCTCAAGACCACATCCGAGGCCCATCACCGACATTGATAGAGGATACGAGCACTTTTCTAACGTAGATTATTAGAAGGTAGATTAGTAGAAAAAATATATAATACCGTTTGAACCGTATGGTGTGCCAGGAGGCGTTCAAGCTACCAAGGCATATCGCATTCATTGGAGAATATCAAAGCACCGAGCTTTGACTGGAGCAGGGAGACACCGAGTCTCTCCTACTCAGAGAAGGGAACCGATGCAAGTTGCATTGATGATTGCCGGCGGTGAATGCCGTATATGTCAGACTCACATGGGTACGTGGGTGCAATCGACGGAGAGAACTGCATCCATCGGGAGTCGAACCCAGCGCTAAGCGAGACGCGTAACGATGATGATGACATCACGACCAGTCATCGCATCTTCTCCGCTTTTTTCTACCTCCTCCCACCATCTCCCAGCGGGACACTCGGCGTGTCCTGCGTTCAGTCCCAGCTCGGTGCTGCGCCTGTTTCTCGCTCTCCTCACCGTGTCGTCTGTCCAACGTACATCGATGCGAACGCCCATTTACTGATATCGGGATATCGTCGCAGGTCCGTCGACATTTATCTACTGTATCCTGACACTGTTTCTCATCGTACTCACAGGCTGTGACGCTCGGACGCTGGTGACACGCTGAGCGACACGCATTGACGAAGGGAACCATAGGGAATGGGATTTCCATGTGGTGTCTGTATACACATACTGAGTCTTGCGAAACGTGTGCAATAGTACCGGAGGTGACTATCTTACGCTCTGATACCGATACCTCACTAGCACTTCTGACCGTCCATTCCTAGGCTACTGTTCTATACATTTCTGACAGTGTAGTTGTACTGTAATGCACAAAATATGTTGCTCGCTGCCGTTCTGAGGCCACACTCTCCAGGTTGATGTCCACCATGGCGTGTATTTGGGCGCACAACAGTGCCGTTTCGAGGCCCTACTTTCCGGCTCTGTAATAGTCTCTTCCCCTACCGAGGCTAACTCCCGCAGTGGCCCTCGGGAATCCAACCGACTTTTAACGCCGTCCTGTGTTGAGACCCTCCATTCATCTTCCTTTCCTTTGCATTCTCACATCGTTACTTCGCATTGCTACTAACTAGTGCCCTATGACTAATGAACCTTCTTACAAGAATACCAACCTTGCACGTGGTCAAACTAGCTAGAGTTTTCAACAGCTTTGTGCAGAGTGTGGAGTGGACGCAACGGTGCCGTATAGTCCACAGATATGATGCGATGTTTTTATACTCAGACACAAGAAAATGCGTACTGTGTTCACTGGGAGTCGAACTGCCATCACCATCCTTCAGTATTTATTTTCCCGGCGACTCTCCGCTTTTACCGCCCCTCACCGGCACCCATGTAGGACACTGCATCCTGCGTTCAATCACAGCCCGGTGCTATGGCAGTTCCCTGAGTAGCTGCTCGTGTTCGTGTTCCTCCCTGCAGCCTGTGACGACCAGGGTGTCGCCTCAGTGTGTGGGTGATCTCCCACCAAGTTTTCTTACCCGTGGCTGGGTCTTGGTATTCATGAGGAGCCATCTCCCAAAAGGACGAAACCCAACGTCCTTATGCCATCGGGTTTCTCTTGACCTCAATCAATGTCTGTAGTCGGTCATGATTATGTTGCACCGCCGCGAACGTTAACCGTCGAATGCTCCCTTCACATCACTAACACTCCCACTTTACTCAGCGGTCGAAGTAATATGAAAATTCTGAATATCGATGACCCATGCGGCTACCCGAACAGTTCTGTTCGTGGCCGAGGTACTCTCTTCTCTTCTACGCAGGGCTTTTAGCTCTATCCCACAGGCCAGGTATACCCCCTTCATAGTTTTACCATCTTATCTACCTGCTGATTACTTTCACACAGAATACCGCCTTAACAGTATCTGTGGTTCTGTACGAGCTACGAATGCAAGCGCCGCATACTGGAGTTACTCCTGTGTTGATGTCCAAGTCCATAGGGCTAGGGCTATTCACTTGTGCGAGCCTTTGGAGGCTCAACAGCAAGCCTCAGTTTCTCGTTGAGGCGGCGTAACCAAAGAGTGTACTCGGCCACGGTACGAACAGAATGCTTAGGCCCCTTCTCGTTGAAGCGGCGGCACATTCCTTCGGAGGTTGGAACAAGGGGATTATGATCGTATGAGGTACTGCTCTTAGTTTTGCGTGCATTTTCCCTTAAAGTGCGAGGATTTCTACATAACTTTGATTTCACATTAGACTTT
Source organism: Armillaria borealis (assembly GCA_030435635.1). Taxonomy (NCBI): domain Eukaryota; kingdom Fungi; phylum Basidiomycota; class Agaricomycetes; order Agaricales; family Physalacriaceae; genus Armillaria; species Armillaria borealis. The sequence continues at coordinate 32,504 of JAUEPT010000146.1, forward strand.
CCGGTATATTACTTTTAATATTCTAGTAGTATCATTCTTTAATATAACTTTCTTGAGTTGCAATTCCATGTCGCCTCACTGTCGCTCACGACGCGGCGAGGGAGGGAGGAGTATGCCTGGGCAATGTGAAGGAGAATACTTGAATGCGAGGGCGGAGAGGACGCGCTCGACTTTACGGTTGGCAGCCTCGATTCGTCCGTGAGACGATGCGTGCAAGGAGGGTCATCAACGGGCACGAGCTGCTGCTAGCCTGAACGATGCTTGGTCGAGGGAGGAGTGGCGCGGAGGGTGTTGTGTCTGTAAGGGAGATCATCGTGGAGGAGATACTGACCAGAGTCGACACTCTCAATTAGTAGATATGTCGGCACTTAGCAGGACGGGGAGGATGGCGTTTAGCTAGAAGAGGACAATATTAGCAACGGTGCGAAGACGATTGGACGAGGAGAGAGATGGCTTAAGATTAAAATGATAACAAATACATGTTGTTAATTTAGTAAGTCCTCGCAGGCTGGGCCGCGGTTGAGTGTCCGTACAGTGACGTACATCGACCAGAACAAAGAAAGAGTATTCTCAGAATCTGATTATCTTGCGCTTAAGTCATAGCGAGGCCAAATTTGAAAGTCGTCATTAATTCGTATGTGACGCGAATACTCTTTGACAACGAAAAGCGCGCCGTCGGTGTTGAGTATGCCATTTCCAAGAACGGTCCTTGTTACCGATCTCGTGCTCAACAAGAGCATTACCTCGATGAAAGTAGGGAGGCTGGTGCCAGACTTGATTATGGGACGTCGGACAGAGCGGCTTGGAGGAGGGCGGTGTACAATCGACCGAGACAATGCTTGGAATGATTTGCGGTAGTACGAGGAGGAAAAACCAACTTTTTTCATTGAATCGTGGGTGCACGAAGTAGCGAGGGATCATGGAATTACGAGTACGGGTGGTTCAAACGGCCGAGAATATAGGGAGGATGAGACGATCGAAGTTTTGAGAGATGGTGACTTGGATTGTGCCGTTTACCAAAACTGTAAGTGTCGACGGGTAGACTACTATTTACTGACATGGTCGATGCAGAATATGCTGTAACCGCTGTGTTGTACTTGCAGTTGGAAAGTTTTGAGGGCGAGACTGCCGAATTTTGAAGGTGCTTGCTGCCTCAAAATCAATCAAAGTGATACAAGATACATTTTTCTTGTTTTCTTGAAAGTAGCGAGCTTATACAAATTGTTATGCTGAATAGGAAGATGAATGGATTTCGAAGGTATGAAAAGATACATACATTTGATAGCAAGGGACTGAGGTACAGTCACGGGTGTAGAGGGCGGCGTTCATACATAGTAACGGTCTAAGGGCAAGGAGGGACGGAGTCGGCGTTGGCGTTGGCCAAAGAGTGGTGGGGACGGCAGCGTGAGGAGTTGAACACGCGCGGCAGCGGGAAAATTCTTGGCTGGGATCGCAACGTGCGAGCCGCAGGTGTAGAGGAATACGAATCTATTTGTAAATGTTAGCTCATAAGGAAAACTGGACGGCGTAGCATACGCACCTTGAACGTTCTCTGAAACCCGTAAGCCAACGCCGTATCCATCCAGACGAAAACTAGGGCGGGACTACACAAAAAAAGGTAAGTAATTACCTCTGTACGATAGTATCATCTGTAAATAATATTCATTAGCGGAATTCCAAGGCAAGAAAAGTGAGCGGCACTGGCAACTCGTTATCGACAGCGCGCTATCTTGGTGGTACGAGGGTGTTCCGCATCGATGGATAGACAAGAGTAAGGACGACAGCGAGGAGAGCAAGGAACAGCCACAGCACCGAGCTGGGACTAAACGCCAGGACACGCCGAGTGTCCTGCTGGGAGATGATCATGGAGGGAGGTAAGCATGGTGGTGATGTCATCACAGTGTGCCCGGCCATTAATCGGCACACACTGAGTCCCTCATCGGCTGAGGGTATCGCTGTGTCCCTCTTGAGACTCGCAGGGTCCCTCAGTGCGCACGGAGCGAGTCCCTCAGCGCGCGATGTCTTTTACCGCTTGTAAAACTAAATGAAAATGACTTCTTTTACATTACCTTTTCCTTACCTGCAAATTTCTAGTTTTTACGTAAGGACAATACGATGAAAAAGGTTTTCTTTTTCAACGAATTTTATAGTCCTTCTTTTTTCGGGTTCAAAATTGGTTGTGAAAAGCTATTCTTTTGCAAGCCGTAAAAGCACTTCTATTTGTAGGTACAACATGGTTGAGAAAAGACTTCTTTTATTGTCCCTCTTCCTATCCGGAAAATGTCCTGAAAATGTGTTCATCTACTTGTCCTAAAACATGACCAAAAAGAGTCACTTTTCCTTCTAATTTTACAGAATCCATTTTACTCATATGAAAATGTCCGGAAAAGTCACAACATTTTCAGATCTCCTTTTCCCGTGCTAAAAATCTACCGGCCCCAGCAGTGACTGTAGATGGCAAAACATGGTGCGTTGTATTTACTGTTACTCACCGAACGGCAACACTAAAGGAGATTACAGATGATAATCAAGCGGCAAAGACTGAACACTTCTGATCGGACCGACTCGGATGGCGGCACATATAGATGGGCACGTCGACTCGAACCACGCCTATTTTGGAACTAAGCGGAGACGTATGGTTCGGCATGACAACTGGAGAATTGTTCCCATGCTGCACTTTTTTGGACGTGTGAGCTTTTGTGGTGCCTACTCTTTTCATCCGGACCATTTTACTTTGGAAGTAGGATTATGAGCACGCACTGCAGTCAGAGGATAGATTACTTAGGCTGCCTCATGTGAGCAGCATTTCCTTGCCCCCACTCTCTTTGCTGATCCTCCGCACAAGACATCTGATTTCTTAGCGAATTGGCACTTTAATTTGATTACTTTGACGGTGACATCCAATATTGAAGTAGCTTCGCTTGTAATGGATGGTGAGTTTTTTTTCGTTCTCTCTCCCTTGCACCCTTTACTTACAGGGAAATTATGCTTCAATACCTCCCCAGCAACTCAGGATAGCGCTCGAATATTAGCTCGCTTGCTAGCAAGAGGCTGACGTACATCGTCTGTGTGTATTTCTTAGCTCTTGTTGTCGTGATGCTGACCATTATAAGGGTTCCGGCTAGGAGTCAAAACTCTGGACGGTGATGGGACACAAGAGAGGTACAAGGTGAGACCATGAACAAGGTGTATGCGTCGGTCAATGATCTTCGCAGTGTAGTCACTCCTACCCTGCAGGCTCTGCCTACTGTCTTTGATTTTGCTACCGCTTCTGTACGCTCCATAGGCCCGAATGGACCAAAAACGACGTATAGCAAGGTGTGTAAGAGCCCGAACAAGCTTGCGAGGTCAAATTTCCCTGCCTAGCTACTGTCTCATTTGCTTATCGTTCTCTCCACAGCTTAGTATGAGCCCCAAGCCTAGGTAGACGACAGGGTAAGCATAGTGAGGGATGATAAACCTATGACCGGCTTCGGCTTCGTAAATACATTGTAAGCGACCTAACGAAAGATTAAGGTAATAATCTCTCACCAAGGTAGAACACGAAAATGGCGAATCCATTCTCAGTTCTTGTCACAGGTTCGACATCCTTGCTGCACACAGGTTGGTTCAGAGTGCCATTTCTCATTTGTCCAGGTTGTTCGACCGCCTTTCTGATTTTGTACATAGCTGGACGCATGCATTCTTTACCATCAAATTGGAACTAACCATTCACTTTGCACACGGCATCTTTTCATATAGAAATCTGTACCCCTGTGTACATTGTTATTTCTCGTATTGCTGTCGAATGGTACAAGAAGGTCAGACTCCAGCTCAGGCTATCGGATAATCTGAGATCCCTACAAAGTTGGGCAACTTGAGGCCAGAATCCCATGATCCATCCACCTGTTTAGCGTAGCTGCCGCAAATTAAGGAGTGGGGATGCTAACTCGTAGACTGTAGAATCAATGTAACTTATTCTAGATTGTATAGAAGGGTGTCAGTTTGGTTTTACGGAGCAAATACTTGGCAAATACAAGTCCATGAGCCAACCAAGAGCCAACCTTGAGTATTACCATGGCTAAATAAATGCATAGATAAATAAGAGGAGAGTGTGATGGGTGGAAAAGCTAGCAATGCTGAGTTGAACTTGATTTAAACAAGTGTCAAACACAAGTCAAATGCAAACGTGACAGTATGGAAAGTCTAACGGTCGCGCTATGTACCTACCTTATATGGCTGTGTCAGTTCCTGAGTACCCCTGGGACACCAGAGGGTTTGAAATGAGGAATGATGGTATGTATCTGCATATCGATCAGATTGTAATTTGAATTAATATTGTCGTGCAGGATGTACTCTTTTTCTCTCTCAGATATGGATACTTAAATTAAATATTCATATAAATATTAAAATATAAATAAATACAAAAGTTAATCTATATACATGGGATTGGGAGCAGGAGCATACATGGTAGCGGGCATAGCCATGCATGGAAGCCTCCATTAGGCCCCTTGTCTGAACAAGCAAACGGCGCGAAAATCGGGGCTGCGCAACCATGTAGAACCCAAAAATGGGAGGTATAGGGGTGGGATGCTGTCGATGGGAGCAGGGATCATTGGCAGCGTCGGGCAGGCTTTAGGAGGATAGCTGCATGCTATCCTCAGTTGGATATAGCCCAGGCCACTAATTGGTGGTAGTGGCATGGGCTAGGGATGAGCTAGGGGGTGAGGTAGGGACCAACAGGGCCATAGAGCATCATGGGGAGCTCGTGAGGGGAAACAACAGTCACCATCAGATTCCCTGGTATTGGAAATGGGGGTAGAGGTTCGATGGTGCTCATACAGTCAATGGAGGGCACGGGATGTGGCGGGAATGGGGATCTGGAGTCGTTGTCATTGTCAGCGGTGGTAACAACATCAGGGGAGAAAACGGACCTGATAGCCATGATCCCCCATGTTGAAAATGAGGGATACATGATGGAGGGGGAGATTGGGGGCCTGGGGCAGGCAGTAGGATCCAATGTTGGTATCGGGTGGGAGTGGCAGCAGCGGGGCCATCAGTGCTCATGTAGCTGCCATTTTTCTCTCATTCGACATGTCCATGAGAGGGTAATGGATGCCCAAAGCTGCATTGGTGTCACTGCAGCCATTGAATGTTGGAAGGTCAATCTTGCTCCCGCCCTCCCCCTTGTACCCTTGTGCCCTCCTGTACCTTCCCCAGCATGTCCTCCTTCCACAGTGCCCATGCCCCACCATCCTCCTAACACCTCCATCATATTTGGGTATCTCTTTCAAGGCAGGTAGATTTACCAATACATGCTGTTCCTAGGTAGCGTAAAGTACCCTTATTTGAACATTATATTGAGATTTGGATTCACAGCTCACCATCTACCCTTCAAAGTTTGAAACATTGAATTTATGTCATTCTGATGACTTCTTTTGCATTCCCCTGCCCTTTAAGCAAGGATTTGGACTGAGAGGTTTATATACAAGTATTTACTGTTGTATGCTAAGTGTATATAATATTTACACACCATAGCAAAGCCTTGGGATCCTTAAACGATGAGAGGATTGTGTGCTGTCGGCTATTTTAGTAGGTGGTCTTGGCAAAAGCAGTGCTAGTCACATCACAGGACTGACCATGAGTTTGAGCTCGAACTCACGCTAACACCTTACATAAGTGTAGTCTGGCTGCGGTCCGGTCCAGGACCCTGTGAACCCGGTCTGAACCTGAACCAAACCCACAGGTTCAGGTCTGGTCCAGGTTCAGGTTCGGCACAGCCATGTAGGTCCAGGTTCGAGGTTTGGCCTGGTCAAAAATTCTGAACCCAGTTCGGACCCGGTCTGAACCATGTGAACCTTGGGGTTGTGTGACGGTCATTGACATGACATTTTTTTTTACCTCTTGACTCATGACTTCCATGGTGCTTCCGTCAAACTCACATTTACTAGCTATTACCTCTTTCCTCTGCTGGTGTCCTCCTCCCTGCGCTACATGCTCTACCTTATAAATCTCCCCCCGCCAATGTTGCCTCCACAAACACCCCAGGAATCAGGATCAAATGTCTGTCTCATTGATAAGTCTTAGCTGGCAGATGGTATGCAATAAGCCCAACATCGACTTGCTGACCCTCAAGATCTATTTGCTACACTCAGAGTATTGTCTTAAATGAAGCGAGGGCTGAGTACCACAGTGTGGTTGGCTTGTGTGTTCACCCTGGGGCATAGCACAGTATTGTTGAGAGAGTGGGTGGTTGTGGTGCACACTGTACTCATCATTTGGTGCGTGAACTTGTTCTTTATTGTTTTATTGAGGCTCACACTATCAATATAGGTTATTGATAACAAATTCCAGTTCGACAAAGAGGAACAGGACATTGACTCATAGTGTTTTTTATGTATATAATGCCTATTGTTTGCAACAGAGCCCTGTTTTCGCCAACTCCCAGTACACCCAGTAGTGCATGCCAATCTGTTACTCTTCACCACAATAACCCATATGGAAATCTGCCCTAATCACTATCAACCATGATATTCAACACATGAAACCACATCAAGGAGAAATTTTTTGCTGAACCCGGTTCGAACCTGGACCGAACCTTTTGAACCTGAACCTCAGGTTCGGGTTCGAGGTTTGGGGGGGCAGGAGGTGAACCTCGAGGTCCGGGTTCGAGGTTCGAGCAAATGTGCCTGAACCTGGACCAAACCGGACCCCGGTCAGACTACATAAGTGTGACATGATCTCTACAACACTATAGCTAAGATGTTACACTATCTGTTAAGGAGTATTCTTAATGCAATACTGTATGTGCATGTAGGGAGGAGACCACCAAAGGAGCCTGATGGTCCTGATTTTCCCTCAATAGGAAACTAGTCCCAAATGATGCATGACAGTGCTGAAATTAGGAAACTGGGCATCAAAAATGCTTAAAATTGAGTGTTTCCACTGAGGTTTTGAGGCCGTCATGCATAATATTGGGAAACTGGCCCACTAAGATGCATGATCAGGCCAGTATTCAGAAATGAAACTGGGGGACTGTGATGCGTGATGGTTTCCTCCTTACATGCATGTACAGTACTGGGTAGGTCAGATGTTCAAGACTTGACCTCCTCAATGGTAACCCTTTTTTGGTCTCACCACTTGCACCAGGGGATTCCAATTTCCTGGCAGTGCTCACAAAAATAAGGAGTGAAAGTAGTGAACAATGTCTATTGGCCTCAATGTGCAAACACAAGCCTTTGTTGGGAAGGTATTGTTGCATTAGAGGTAAGCATTGCCAGATATATTAATGTGAGATTGAACAGGCTAAGAGGTGTGGAATTATGATTGGCCAGGGTATACATAATATATATGAGCTATGTACAAATCAGGACATAGCTCTCCCCTGTATGTGATATTGATATTTATAATTTGCTTAACTATGGTCTCCTAACTGAGGACCCCCATATGGTTGTTTAATTTACTTCCTTAACTTGTTCCTGTAGTGTTGCGCTCCCCTGGGTCCAATTACTATATAAGGTATCATTAACTGTCGGAATGACATAGGTACATAGCGCGACTGTTAGACTTTCCATATGACAGACCTGTCACATTTGCGTTCATCTTGTAATGCATGCGTGGGATGCTTTGCCATTTGCATTCTCACTTAAATGCTTGCAAGAAATATTAGGACACTTGCATTAATATCTGAATGCATGCATAGGGTAATTTAATGCATGTGTTTGTGATTGGAACACTTGCGTGAGCTTTATTGGTGCCTGCGTTCACATACTTGACTCACGTGCAGGCCTCCAATGATTTTCTGATGATATTACAGTGCAATCAGACCATCAGACCAGCTAAGAGGACCTCACAGGTGGGCGATTTACTGTTTCTTAGGTCTCAAACACCCAACCTGACACTGCAATCTATCCATAACAGTAGTCAAAGCTCTTAAAGATCAAAAAGGCTTCTGGTGCATATATTTCCTTCGCATTCATATGTACTAACATACATTACTGATGTCATAAACACATTGATGGGAATGCAAATTATCGCCAATAAAATGCAAATGAATGCAAGTGAATGCAAGCATGCAACTCACAAATGCAAAATTCTCCTGGCCCCTTAGAACTAGGATTTGTCGACGAAGCAAGCAATTTTTCAATGATACTCAAAGATGTTTTGCTACCGAATCTTGAAATTCTTCATGTCAAAAAATCCTGCCCTGATCTTCCAGAAGTCCTTATCCCAATCATATCCAACCTCACAGCCCTCATGCTTGTAAACAACTGGAGCTTTTCAGATACCGACATCCTGAAAGTGTTGGAGAATGCACCAGGCCTCCAGTCGTTTGCTCTACACAAGACATACGGGAAGAAGTGGTCATCCCGAGTTTCGGAGGCACTGCTGCACCGATTGGCCCAGGAGATGTTTATGACGAAACTTCAGACAATCACATTTATTGTCATAGCCACGATCAATGAAGAAAGCCTTGTGTGCATGATTGCGGAGAGAGCTGGTACATTGAAGGAGATAGAAGTGGGACTCGTCAGACAGACGCTGAAGGAAGCTACACTTTTGTCTTTAGCGAATCTAGTGGTATTCAGGATAGAGGGCATGTTCAAAAAGGGAGATGTTAACACTATACTTCTATCCCGATAGTCGTCTTGACTTACAGGCTACATACTTTAGGTGTAGGTGAAACCAAATTGATTTTGAACTTCCATACCACCACTGTGGACTCGGGACCATCCTTTCCTCGAACAGATGCAAGTATCAGTAAGCTGAGGGATACCTTTTAAAAGTAATGGCTCCATGACGATGGGGTGCCTTCCAGCTACTCTAGTTCAATGATTAAATGGTCGATGTGTTATTTGTCGGTATGTCCAAATAAACAGAGTGAGATGCATTCCGCATTTGGCATATATCACATACATGTTTGGGGGAGACCTGCAGCGACACAGCGGGCATTAAGAGGATGACAAACAAACTTTTCGTTGTTCTTCCTGGAATGAAATAGTGGTATGTGCAGGTAAATCTACACATTCTAGTCTCCAGATAATTGCTAGATAGTAGACAATCATACATTTTGGCTTGTTTGAACCACACGCCACCTCTGAGAGAGTAAAATACGGAATCTGAAATCTGAGCCAAATGGTGAATATGAGGACTTTGGAGAGTTTTCGACAGGGTGATAACTGTCAGGACCAGTGGATTGATGGAGAGCATGCATGTATCAGATAGTGTTACAGCGGCAGATGTTCTCGACGATCCGTATATTACGATTTTTCCATTTTCTTATCTTATCTTATCCCTCAAGCACCTATCTAATCTCATCTATGGTGCTCATCGCTTATCAAGGATCATCAGACCGATCACCATGCCTATATCGAACAACTTCAGACCTGTTACTACAGCTTGCAATCTTTGCTCACCTGTCTCGCTGTTTTCATTGTTTCATGCATCGTTACCGCATCATGGACACGCATCCGACGCTATTATTAGAAACTTACTTTCAGTATATAAGTAACGTAGTTCTCACTGTATATCTCCAGTCTCGAACTAAAGTTTATCTTACCTTGCCAATACCATGATTAGCACCAATTGACTAAGCGCCAATACGAGTGATTGTCCGAACGCGAGACAGCTCTATTGTGCCTTATGTTAATAAGGTCACGTGTCAGGCTAGGCCTAACAATTAGTTCGAGACTTCCCTTCTTGCTCTTCAACTGCCATCGCCACAAAGTAGTGAGACCTATGAACCCCGAAGACTACACTGTCTCCATCGTATCCACAATCGGAGGAGCAGTCCTCCTCTCCCTACTCACCGGTCTACTCGTACTTGCATATGAAGACCAAATCAGACAATTCCTCGGAATCCAACGACTCCCCCACCCCCAGAGCGTTTCATACGCGCACTATGTCATGCCCTACGAACAGAGGTGGGCCCTGCAATCAATACGGTGTGCCACGGGATTTGAGCCCAGAAGAGAGCACGTCCGTAGACACTCGACTGCCCCCCTCACTCCCTCCTCAACCGAGTTTCCTCAGAGGGAGCCACTACGCAACGCAACCCCCGGACCCAGCAACATACCCCGCACCCCGACCCCTCCTCGACCAACCACAGCAGAGACCTATGGAGCCGAGCTCCGTCAGTGTTTTCACACCCCGTCCCCACCACCTGTTTATGAATCTATTGTCCCACGACAACCAGAGAGGATACTGGTATCCTCTGAACCTCGTCCCCAGATACCAGATCCCCGTCCTCGGACGCCCCCCCATCACTTCGCTCCCTTTCCAACGGCCCCTCCTCGAAACTACCAGCACATTCCCGCTGGAGTATTTCCACCCGATGAATCGAGTAGTGACTCTGATTCTGACCTCTCCATCCGACTCTTCTTCGAGCATGGAGAGAGAATTCCTGACCCCGCGCCTCAGCCCAAGGTCACTCCTGAACTCCCCAACCCCTCCATCCCACAAGAGGTCACAATTGACATCCCCCATCCCCGCCTCGACGATGACCCCCTCAACGCAGATGGGGGGGATTACATCTGGCCCCTATTGGCCAACATCGACAAATGAATTCTCGGCCCCCAGCGCTCACTGGCCTGGGCACTATGACAACGAGATGTCAACAGTCGCGCTGGTCCTCTCGGAGGACCAGACCGTCCCCAGATGGACGACTATCTTGCTGAGGTATCCGGCGACAGGATTCCCTTCTATGGGAATACCCACATGGCCATCATGGCCAGAATATTCATGAATAGGGAGCGCACCCTATACCCTCCCTCCGCAGGTGCCCACATTTTTGGGCTATGAGACCGAACCCCTGAGGAGCAGCAAAGCCTCGAGAGGCAACTACTCGGCCTCACACAGTCCCTGGGCAACTACCCTGACCTCGATGACCCCGACTTCGACCGTCCCAACCTGGACCCCCCCAACCAATGAGGAGTTCGACTCCTTCAACTACGACAAAGGGACATTCGGGGGTTACACCCCTGACCCGCCACCCCTCCCAGACTCCCCTCCCTGCAATGCCTTCGGGCGATATACCACCACCACCCACCAGCCAAACCAGCTACGACAACATGGCCAGTATCAAGGCCCAAGGACTAGCTTCCTCACCGGAGGAGTGAACGACGAAGCCAGTGGCAGTAACCAGCCAGCCCTGGCCAAAATGACAGAAGAGTTACAGGCAGCACGAGAGCAAGCCGAGGCCCACCTCAGAGAGATAGAGGAGCTGCAGGAGAAGCTCAACAAGGTGGAGATGGATCATTGCAACCATGCCACAGAATGGGGATTCCCCCTTCTCCCTGGCAGGAAAGGGAAGGCACCAGATCAAGGACGACCCCCCATCCCCAACTACCACTGCCACCTCCACGAACGACACGATCAATGGTCGGTACCTCGACCACCCCCAGGGAAGGGCCATCCCAACCCCATGCTGAATCCGGTCAGCACAGCTGATGACGATGACGCCTTCCTAGAGGTAAAACCCATCATGATCAAAGTCCCCGCCTCCTACAAAGGGGCACCTGACAATCTGGAACGATTCGTCAGGGACTGTCTGGCTTACTTCGAGATGTTCACCAGCTACTTCACACATCCCTCGCTTCTCACGACATTCGCTGCCTCCCACCTGGATGGAGCAGCCAAAGACTGGTGGGTCCATACGCGCATCAACTTTTACTCAGTGCACCCCGATGACCCAGATGAGCCCCACTACCGACTCCCCGACTTTGAGGAGTTCATTCGACTCCTCACCACTCAATTCAGAGATTCTGCGGTAGAAGAAGTCCATGAGAAGAAGATGTTCAACCTCAGAATGGGGAGTGGATCCGCCACCACCTACTTCCAAGAGCTAGAGAAGCACACCAAGCTCGCAGGGCGACGACGAGATGAGGACGAGAGGGGCCTGATGGTCAAGGCCACATGGCTCAGAGTACCCGAGTCCTACACCAAGTACATTGCCTTCAGCGGCGAACACGTCCCAAACTCCCACTGGGAATGGAAGAGCCGGATCATCCGGATGTACAAGGAGCGCCAAAAGAACTGGGCATTCGACCAAGTTGTTGGGGCAGGAGGATCCCACAATACCCGACCACCCCTGAAGCACACGCCCACTACCGCCACCAGTCACCACAAGACAGATGGTGTGACAAGTTCGTCATCGGCCAAGCCAACGAGCAGTGGAGCCAACATGGGAGGCCGCGACTCAGGGGGAAGATGGCTGGCACGACCAGGAATGACATTCACAGGAGCAGGAGAGCCAATGGATGTTGGCACAATGAGGGTGAAGGGGCTGTGCTTCTGATGCCACAAGCAAGGCCACCTAAGCAAAGACTGCCCCAAGAAGAAGCAGTTCTGAGATATCCGGTCGGTACAAGTTACTGAGCCGGTGACAGAATCAAAGATTGAGGAGATGAAGGAGGAAAAAGTGGCAGCTGTCTAGGGTCCAATTCCCCTACGACAGCCAAGGACTTACATACTGGTGCATGCTTGTCTTCTGCTGGATGGTCTCATCATTTTTTAGCCACACATGTCTTAACTACGCATTCAAATATACCCCGACCTGCATTTGAATATACCCCGACCCGCTTTTAACGTCTCCCACATGACTAGCACCCCAGTATTAGAATCAACTAACTGATATGCCTTACTCCAGATCAAAGATGGCAACAACAACAACAACAACACGATCTCAAGCGCCTCAAACAACAAGGCTGAACCAGGGACAGAGAGTCCCCACTCAACCATCTCAAGGCCAGAGACTAATCACTGCTCAAGTAGTCCACACGTCGAAAGACAACAGACGAACAAGTCCGGCGACAAGTCACCCACCATAGTGACACCTGCCATAACGACTAGCTCTGCTAGATCAGGTGGGGCAGGGCAGCAGAACTCCGGTTCCCCCCCTGACAAAGCGGCTCCCCGAGAGGAGAATACTGCAAGGATTCCGATGACAACTCCGAAGAGTGCGAGGGCTGTGATTTGCCCTGGGATGGGTATAAAAAGGCGCTCATCGACAGAATTGGCAGGACAGGGGGAGACTGGTAATTCCGCGTTCGCGGTTCAAGCCCAACCCGCCACTCTCTCCGGAGGTGGATTCCTGAGGAAAGGTGAAGAGGACCCCCACATCCCGCCCCTGAAGGAACAGGGAAGTGCCAAAGTGCAGCTCCAGCCGCAGGGGGAAGCTGCTAGCGCCCAGGCAGTGAAAAGGGGGCATTCAGTAGGTATTATCAAAGTTCCAGACGAAGATGACGACACCATGTACCAAATTTGGCTCGCCAAGGAACGTACCCCGATAGTTACAAAAGCAACAACAACACCAATCCCAGTCCCAATGCCTCTAGCCCCTCCCATTGTTGAGGGTAGATGGCTGAAGCCTTTCGAGGTCAACTGGATGCTTCACACTGTCTGCAAAGCACGAAACGACAATGCCATGCAAGCCACACTGTTCGTGTGGACACACTGAGACCGAGTCCCAGAACTCACCAATGAACTCCTTACCTCACTTCGCATCAGAGGAGAGATAGCCAGGGAGAAGCTATACCAACTCCACGAACTGCCCCACTACCTTCATCGGGCACGATCTAACGAAAGGATTTCACGATTGACGTCCAGCTAACCCCTTGCATGGGGAGAAAGACTCTCCTAACGAGAGGGTTGCTCGACAGCAGGTGCACTTCGAGTGCGATCAACCGCGCATATGTCAAGAAACACGATCTCAACACCCAATGATGTGCTCGGTAATGGCAAATGGCAAAAGACTAGTGGGCAGAAATGAGCTCCAACCAACACTAAACCTCTCTACACTCTACACTATCACCAATGTATTGAATTCAGGTGTTTCGAGTATGATAGAAGCACTCTGCAGACTCAATAATCAAGGTAGGTTGTTCAAAAGATGTTTTATTCGTTACTAGTGAGTTTTACAAGCGTACTACTTGCACTAGTGGGGTGGGTAAGACACAATTGAATGAATGTGACTTGGTTTTGAGCTACTGCGCTTGCTGGGACTCCGACTGTTCAGACTATTGGCTCTCTTGGCCCTGTAATACTTCCTACAAGTGATCAACACTTGACTAGTTCACACTCTAGCTTACTAGTGGCACTCTTGGCCTAAGAATAATACTTTAACTTTGAGAAACTGCAAGAACTAACTTTGGAGCACTCTTGGCCTTTGCAGGACACAATAGTAGACTCAAAGGGACTTCAATTCACTCAATACTATAGGTAACTTAGCAACTAGTGGTCGCTTCGTTCGAGGTTAAGCACAAAAGCCTTTAATTGGGGCACTAGATACTGACTAGTAGGTCTCAATTGCAGGGATGGCATCGCCTGTCCATGCGACTGGCTATTCTACTACTTATACACTGTAAAGAAAGGTACAAAGTGACACAAACAGCTACACTAGTGGGGTATTTTCGGTACTGATTTCTTGGCTAGGCCCGAAATATCGTGCATAAACATGCAATAGTCGGTCTAGAAATTGCTATTGGATGACTAGTGAGCCATGGAGCTCAGCCAGCGGTTTAATCTCGCGTTCTTGACCCAGCAACGTGCCACTAGCACTGGAGATGAACGACTAGCCACATCCTTGTGCTCGCAACCGTAGTCGGCCATGATCGAAAGCGCAGCTGGGCTATACTAATGCTGATCGTAATAGATCTGATCGCACTAGTCGGATCTGGGCATAACATTAATCCGTTGCTAATTCATTTCTAAGTCCTGCTTCGAGATTGCTGCGTGACTAGTTAACCTGACTTAGGTGTTTCTGCCCTGATTGGTCTGCTAGTGACTGAACTTCACGAGATCTGTGTATCCTGCTTCTTGTTTGGTGCGCTAGTCGCGTTACTTGCCTACTAGTGGCCTTATATTAATTAGTCCGGCTAGTATTCAAGTCACTAGTACGGCCGGCTGGTAGATTTAACCCACTAGTGGTGTCGCATCTAAGTCCTGGCTTCACTAGTCGCATACTGCTGTAACTATCAGCTTGAAGCCTCAGCTATAGTCCTTTTACTATCACTAGTATAGGATAGGTATGCAATTGTATTGTTACAAATTCGCAAAATCTAGGTGTGAATGCATAGACGGCGTATCACCAAAAGGTAGCAGTACCTATTGCTGTCTACAACACTGATGGAACCCGCAATCAGGTGGGCGACATCACCGAGTTCATGGAATTCTGAATGACCATCGGAAACCACAGCGAACGCATCAATTTCGCAGTCACTGACTTAGGGAACAGAGACCTGTACCTTGGACACAATTGGCTGAAACACCATAACCCGATGATCAACTGGGAAATGGGAACGGTTCTCTTCAGACACTGTCAATGCATCAAGAATCCCTTCCCACTCCCTGATGCCGATCCCGACGACCCCTGGGATGAAGAACTCGAAGACGGTGACCGTATTCTCACTGTCAACATGGAAGAAGAAATCGAGATCCATGCCATTCACCATGCCAACGACCTTGTGGCTGCCACTAATGTGGAGAAACCACGAAAACCTTCAAGGAGATGGTACCACCCGACTACCGCTCCTTCCGCGATCTGTTCTCCAAGGAGAACTTCGACAAACTACCCGAGAGAAAACCCTGGGACCACACTATCGAGCTAATCCCCAATGCCAAGTCAATGCTCGACTGCAAGGTCTATCTGTTGAACAGAAACGAACAAGAGCAGCTCGACAAGTTCCTCGACGAAAACCTCGAATCGGATTGTATTCGCGACTCCAAATCCCCATTCACCTCACCGTTCTTCTTCGTCAAGAAGAAGGATGGTTCGCTACATCCCGTTCAGGACTACCAAAAGTTGAATGAGATGACGATCAAGAATTGATACCCCCTCCCACTTATCTCCGAGCTCATCAACAAACTACAGGGAGCCAAGTACTTTTCCAAGCTCGACATTCGTTGGGGATACAACAACGTCAGGATCAAGGAAGGAGATGAAGAGAAAGCCGCCTTCTGCACAAACTGAGGGTTGTTCGAGCCAACAGTCATGTTCTTTGGACTCACCAACTCACCTGTGACCTTCCAATGGATGATGAATGACATCTTTAAAGATCTCATATCGGAAGGAAAAGTAACAATATACCTCGATGACATCCTGATCTTTACCAAGGATCTTGATGAACACCGACGCATCGTATGACGTGTTCTCCAATGCTTATGAGAGAACAAGCTTTTCCTCAAAGCGGAGAAGTGCGAGTTTGAGGTACTTGAGACCGAGTACCTCAGTGTCATCATCAGCGAGGGGTCCGTACGCATGGATCCTGTCAAACTCGCTGGTATAGCAGAATGGCCGATGCCGATGAAGAAGAAGGAACTTCAGTCGTTCCTTGGATTCACCAACTTCTACTCGAAGGTGGTACGCGCATTAACCCAACTCACTGGTAAAGCCGAATGGACGTGGGGCACCACCCAAAACCAGGCATTCCAGCAGTTGAAGAAACAGATGGCTGAGGACGTCATCCTCGCCATTCCGAACAAGGACGGACACTTCAGGGTAGAGGCAGACACCAGTAACGGTGCAATCGGCGCAGTACTCAGTCAGGAGCAGGACGGTAGATGGAGACCTGTAGCTTTCATGTCAAAAGCACTCACCGTGACCAAGCACAACTATGAAATCTACGACAAGGAGTTGCTCGCCATCATGCTTGCGCTCAGTGAGTGGTGCCACTATCTCATGGGCATGGCACAGGATGTAGAGATCTGGATGGATCACCAGAACCTACAGTACTTCCGAAAACCGCAAAAGCTGAACCAACGACAAGCTTGTTGGGTCACCGAACTCGCTGAATACCACTTCATTCTCAAGCACAAGCCCGGCATGGCAAACGTCAAAGCTGACTTGCTATCCCACCGAAGTGATCACGATCAAGGAGAGGACGACAACGACGAAATCACTGTCCTCTCCCCCGAGCACTTCCGAGCCATGATCATGCCCACTACAGCAGACGCACATGCTCGAGTAATGGAGGTCACATGCCAGAAAGAGCTTTGGGACAAGGGCATTGCTGCCTCCCTGGAGCATGAACCCGGAGTCATGGTGACACGCTCGAAAAGTGTTCACATGTGTAATTTCATGAAATGTATCAATACATACATTTTATAAAAGCTAGATACCAAGGAAATGAGATATACCTTAGAGTGCAATGTCCTAAGTGCAGGCAATGCAATACCTTGAGTGATGTTCGGTGGAGCGCATGGCTTAACTGTAGAGTGATACCATAAGGGTCATGCTAAGTCTAAAGCCCCAGCACTTGACACTGAATACGCTGACAATGCACAGAAGATGCGCGCTAAGAATAGAACCAGCAGAGCTCAGGAGATAATTGATACTTTGCGCAACCTTGATCTATGATGCACAAGGCACTGCCATGCTGAAAGCTAGTGCTCTAGACCTCAGAATGTGTAGAATTGAAGTAAGACCAATGTCTCTGACTTCGGCCGATGCACGCGAGGCCTAGACTAGAAGTGGGTGGTCCTAGAAGACCATGGAAATCACTAGAAGATATTATTACCATAACGATGAGTTGCACTCTAGGCCACAACTCCAAGGAGATACTAGGCGACATCAGTACATGTGGATAGCACAGCTAACCGATGTTGCGCAGCTGAGAGACCAGGATCTGGCCCCGAGCCGGAGCTCTGAATAAGCGCCAAGCAATGGTGTGATTATGGTGACATGCGCGGCACCCCAGAAAGGAAGTTCCGCAACCCAAAATATACTATATATGGTTGTATTAATTGGTAGAGCGCAGTGTATATAAATACTGTAGTATAGTAATAGTGTACAAGTTTCGGACCCCCCTTGTTGGAGCGCAAAGGCCCTCAGCTTAGCGCTCTAGCTTCGGGAGTAGTTTGTAGCTTCAAGCGAGAGAATATACCTTTTATTGATAACATTTGAGTGACTTGAGTAGCGCGCGAGGCATAGGAAGCTAGCGTGGGACTTGTGTATGGTTTGAGTGATTGGTTGACTTGTGCTCCACCCTGAGAATAAGAGATATTGTGTCATTGCGGATGCACTCTTGAGTTTTGAGGGTTTCTTGTGACGCGCGGTGCTACAGGCAGCAGAGGTTCAAACCCTTTGGTCTGTTTAGTGTACGCACTTGAGGCCTTCTTCATGACATGTGGTACTACAGGCAGCACAGGTTCAAACCCTGTGGTCTGGTTAGTACGCACTTGAGGGTTCTCATTTCCGCAAGTGGCAGAGGTTCAAACCCTTTGGCTTGTGGGTGGGGTTTATTTGGTTATTGTGTCTCTGGATCGCATAGGTTCAAACCCTGTGGGTCTACGATCAGTTTGGAAGCTGGAGCGCATGGGTTTGAATCCTGTTGCTTCAGTGGACATGTTGTGAAGGGTTTCTGCTTAGAGCGCAAGCTTTGAGTTGTGTTCAGGGTGTGTTTGAGTTGTTGTGGTCACCTGTGTGTGTCGCACGAGACTTATTGAGGGTTTTGTGGGTGTGTGGTGATGAGTTGTGTATTGTAGTACACCTTTGCCTTGAGGCCCAGCGACATCTGTCGCTCCTCTTGTTAGAAAAGCCTTTGGACTTAGAGAGATCTAGATACCCTACGAGTGCTATTGCTATACGTGTGTATTGTATATTCTGAGAGTTTAGTTGTATTGCTTCAATCTGCTTCTATCGCATAATATCCCCCCAAGAACTTTGAGGGTTTGTGTGTGTAGTGTTGGGTGTGGGTGTGATCAGTGTCTCCGACGCTGTTGCATTTCTAGCCTGCGCGCACAGAGTCTCTTCAACGGAGAAGGATGGGATTCTATACTATGACAACAGAGTCTATGTACCAAAACATTCGGCTGTCCAAGGTGAGATCATCACTCGCAGTCACGACCATATCACTGCTGGACATCCTGGAGTCGCCAAGACTAAAGAACTCGTCCTTCGTGAGTACTGGTGGCCCAAGATGAAGAAAGATGTCGAGGTGTACATTACTGGATGCGAAACTTGTCAAAGGACTAAGTCTAGCAATCAAGCCAAGGAAGCGCCTCTCCACCTGAATGCAATCCCCATGGAACCATGGACACATATCTCTGTCGACATGGTCATGGGTCTGCCAGAATCCAACGGCTACAATGCACTACTCGTAGTTGTCGACCGATTCTCCAAGGGCATCATCTTCGTTCCTTGCAACAAAGAACTCTCAGCCGAGGGCTGGGCTCGTATCCTTCAGGATCATGTCTATGCCCGACACGGCATGCCAAGGGTGCTCATCTCAGACAGAGGACCGCAATTCGTCTCCAAGTTCATGAAGGAACTATATTGCATGCTCGACATCACGCAGAACGCCAGCACCGCATTCCACCCTCAGACTGACGGTCAGACAGAGCGGGTCAACCAAGAAGTCGAGAAGTATCTCCAAATCTTTGTCAACTACTGACAAGACGATTGGGCCAATTGGTTACCCATCGCAGAATTCATGCATAACAATCGCGTTCACACCGCCACCGGCAAGAGCCCGTTCATGGTAATGTATGGCCACAACCCTTGCATCCTACCCGACTCTCCTCGCCCTGTCAATGCAGCAGTACCTGCCGCTACTGCGTTCTCTGATACAATGGCCAAAATCCACAAGGAGACAGAGGCCACACTCAAAGAGGCAGCCGGGCATATGAAGAAGCAAGCCGACAAGCACAGAAGGAGTGCTGTTGACTACAAAATTGGAGATTGCATGTGGTTGGACACTACCAACCTGCACTTCCCTCGTCCCAAGAAGAAACTCAACAACAAACAGGTCAGACCTTTCGAGATCCTCAACAAAGCCAGTGCCTCCACATACAAGCTCAAGTTACCGCCACACTGGAAGATTCACCCGCACTTCAACGAGAAACTCCTAACCCCGTTCATTCCCCTGGCATTCCCAAATCAGGAACAGCCTCCACCTCCACTGCCTGACCTCATCGAAGAAGAAGAGCAGTGGGAGATCGAGGAAATCCTAGACTCCAAGTCGTCCAAAGTACGCGGACGCAGAGGACAACCATCAAAGACGGTCATCCACTACTTCATCAAGTGGAAAGGTTGGACTCAGGAACATAACTCTTGGGTACACGAGATGGACATGGGCAACACAAAGGAAGCGATTGCCGACTACAAGAAGAAAGCAGAACAAGCTCAAGGACAAACCATAGCGAAAATCGTAACTGATCCTGGACACGCCCTCGAGATGATACTCGACCACGAATACACTCCCAATGGCGATGTGCGTTATCTCACACAGTGCGTAAACGGAGACCAGAAATGGGTCCTAAATCCTGATGTCAGCCATTGGGAAAGGTTCATTGAGGAATATTGGCAAAACCAATATGACTCCCAGATCAACTCCATGCCAGAGGAACCAAGTGAGACCTACGCAGTCGGGACGTCTGCCTTAACGAGAGGGTAATGTTACGATTTTTCCATTTTCTTATCTTATCTTATCCCTCAAGTGCCTATCTAATCTCATCTACAGCACTCATCACTTATCAAGGATCATCGGACCGATCACCACGCCTATATTGAACAACTTCAGACCTGTTACTATGGCTCGCGATCTTCGCTCGCCTGTCTCGCTGTTTTCATTGTTTCATGCATCGTTACCGCATCATGGACATGCATCTGACACTATTATTAGAAACTTTCTTTCAGTATATAAGTAACGTAGTTCTCACTGTATATCTCCAGTCTCGAACTAAAGTTTATCTTACCTTGCCAATACCATGATTAGCACCAATTGACTAAGCGCCAATACGAGTGATTGTCCGAACGCGAGACAGCTCTATTGTGCCTTATGTTAATAAGGTCACGTGTCAGGCTAGGCCTAACACTGTAGGAAAATAGCAAGTGCCTTGAAGAGCCAGAACCTTAGTTGCTTCATAGGTTCCATGAGCTAAATCCATCATATGCACCATCAGTGCAGCCAACACCTTTTTCCAATGACTAGCAGGTTCATCGGCCACCTCCACAGCCTCTTTGATAAAGTCTTCATGAGCCTAGTAAACAAAGAAAAGCCTTCAGTATCGCAGTTATCAGACTATGAATGGTACTTGCAATTTCTTTAGATGATGAGAGAGAACTTTGGGGCTATGATAGAAATATGAGCCCTGCGAATTAATCTCTCCAATTCAAAGAAGCCCACCAACAAAACTGAATCAGGTCGACTGTATGGATGATAGTGCCTGTGCAGGGTTTTATACCTTGAAGGTTTCAGAGAAGGCCTCCGGCTACCGTCATATTGCAGCAGTGCAAAGCCTATAGTCTTGATAAGGTCGCTCTTGAAGAAGGAGGAAGTGATGCTTTTCATTGTGAGAATCAGGGAAGCATGTACAAACAATCGGCACCTGGAAATCAGTTTGACAGTTTATGAAATAGTTCACTTTTCTCCTCCATGCTGCACCGAATCTCTGTATATTAGTGATGTTCATTAACTGAATCGCTGAAGGAAAGCTAGGACGGATTTCTTGTCCTTTCTTGATGATGAACTGTTGTGGTTCATGCCCTTAGAATTCATTCCCGGGCCTGAACCTATTTGTTGGGTGATAACATTAGTTGTATTCTCCATTATATTCTTCAAAGTTCAAGCACTGCGAAAATCCAATGACTAAAATACGAAGGATACTAGTGGAAGCGTCCTTATCCGTGCGACCAAACAGTAAGACTCATGGTCAAGCCTTCTGGTAAGCTCCCCTTTCGAATACGTCCGTAATCCTCTTAAAAATGTTGATTTGACCTCCAGGTCCCTCAACCTCCTCCTCGCTTTTATGATCCTTAATATATCCCCGAACGCGAATGATTCTGACTTGGATTAAGTATTCCCCTCCCAGACGACTAATTGATTCGTTCCTCCAGGGTGACATTCGGGAGGGGATTGCCATCTGTCACTTTTCTGCTGTGAGTCCACGATAAGCTCTTTCCTCAGCTCGCACAGACCGGAGGAATGAATCAATCTTACATTTGTATTGGTGCATACGTGTTTGTGTATGCAATTGCACTGAATACGAGATTGCGCTTGATGGAGAAGACTTTGGAGGGGTGACAACGTCGAACTACTGCTTGCCCTGTGACCTTTTGTAAAAAAAAAATCGAGAGGATGAGTAGAATTCTGGATATGAGGTCAACCCTGGAGATGGCGACTTGGCCTTTACGTCATATCCAATGTTGGCTGGTACACTAATTTTTTGCATTCACGGGTTCTCGAGGTGATGTATGAGCACATACAGAAACACAATTTGCAGAGAAAAACAAGAGAGGATCCTCTGACTTGAGAATGTAGCTTCTCGAACATCGTGACCTTGTATTCCCTTTCTCAGATTCACTCCTTTCATATCATCACAGCTTAAGGAGAATGAGAGAGATCATCCATCTCCCACTTGAAGGTTATTGTTCGCTTTGTATCAAGTCCCGAGTAGCTAGGATGTCACAATGACCTTGTATATATACTATATGTGCTGACGATAGATATATAAAAAAAGAGGTACCAGATCTACACGTTACGTATCGAGGGAAATGTGAAAACTTTACGACAGACATGTGAAGTCGAGAAGAAACAGATGAACCATCTATATGTGAGGTATATATGTGTTCCATTGTATGGTATTCAGAGCTAAAGGAGGCAGAGAGCGCAATTGTATGAGAGCAAGAATGATCAGGCTTATCCTGGCTGTTATATACACGGCGAGGCCAAGTGCGCCAAATTTCAGAGGCTTGAAATCAGTAACTGTCTTGCTGGTATCCCAGAGAGGGTGTTCCTGCCATGACTGGGGAACACACAGTTTTGGGCCATCCGGCATCCATTTTGCAAGTAATCGAGTTATTATCCCAGATAAACCAATGCAGACTGGTGCGAGGAGCCCAATTAAAACAGCTACAGATGAAAATCGCCATAGGATCTTTTCAGCATGTGACGGAAAGGAGAATGACCAGGCTGCACAATGAATTGCCCCAAATACCGATCCAACTACGACGATGGACACGAGACATACCCATATATCGCCCATATCAGAATAAGAGGCACAACATGAGAATGAATATGCACCTTCATCAACATCGTGGTATCCGGCACAGTCCTTGGCCTCACCTGACAAGGCTCCTGCAGCCTCGGCACGGATGCATTCAACCACATATTGCAAGACATTGATAAACCTTGCAATCAACTTCGCAAGCGAAGTCTGTGCAGGATTCCCTTCGTGACCGGCATGGGATTTGGGTTCGGTGTTGGAATTGCAACTTCAAGCTTATGCTGGAAGATTCCTGAACATTCAGCTTACTCATTTTGTCACGATACTTGGATATTTTTAGGTACTTTAGTAGAATATTCTAGATACATTCTGTAGTATTTAAGGAGCTCATTCCAAGCTCTAGTAGCCAACAATTCAGTAATTTACCTACTGCAAGCCTCCCACTGTAATAGTTACAACATTCAGTGTCCGGGGTGATCGGGAATGTTCCAGATTCCTTCACGCCCACACAAGTATGATACTGGACATTGAGTGGCTTATGCCACCATATGATGTATGTTACGATGCTGAGGACAGCAAACGCGAGTGCCGTTACCTCTAGAAGCGTGATAGGAAGATGCTGATTGATTCTGGCAAAGCATTGTGCACCAAACCAGGATATTTGAAAGATGGATATTGTTTTTGAGAAAGCGTTGCCTTTGTTCCTGTCCTGAATTGAAAGTTCTTCTATCTGCGCTAATTTCCCCACCAAACAAGGATTGTCTTTGAGACAGCGGAGTACAAGAAGTTTTTCCGTCTCTGTGTCGTAAAAGGCGCCCATGCTGATGCCAAATCCATGGGTCATGGTCAACTTTGGGGGATCCAGTACAGTCTGAAGGGTCAAACTGTCGCTAGTCACGTCGTGAAAGTCAGCATGGGCGTCCTTCCGTCTCGTCTTTGCTATTTTTAGTGCGGATCATCGCAAGCGACCACACTCACCAGACTCACCGTCGGGATTGGTAAGTATTACTCAGCTACATTTCTTTTCTCTGCACGAAATTTCTAGTAGTTTCTTTCATAAGTAGTATAAAAGTCTGTATGTAGAGCGGGACACCCTTGTGCATTTGCCTTCAAGGGTTCCCTGTCGCTTGATAATTCACCCCTTAATCCAACATCGTCATCATGCTGATTATTGGTCTGAGGATGGATTTTGTTCGCGCAGTGATAGTGTGGATCCCATGCGACCATATGGATATGGGCTGCTTGTCTGTGAACCTTCACCGTAAGCACGGCAGCTAACGAGAGAATGTGATATACTGACCCAGCAGGTATACTTCCCTTGCCACTCGGACCTGCAGTACAGCCCATGCAACGACTACTTCCGGTGTAAGTATTGCGATCCCCATCACTTTCGCGCGGACCAGAGCGCTAGAGAACCATCCCTTTCTCGTAACATTACGACCAGGGACATTTGGATGCACAGATATCCAGGTGCATACGAAAATTGTGACAACGCAGCTCCATAAGATACCCGGGAGGGTCCTGTAATCTTCCGAGCATGCTGGTGAACTGTCATTGTCATCGGGAGATGTAGACTCGCCCAGAACAAAACAGTTTACAAGGAATATAAGAAGGACTCTATCCTTCAATTGCATCGTCCCCACTATGGAGACGTTTCAGAGAAATTAGGGAACAATGCACGGAAGACGGTATACACACGTATTTGTCTGCGAAGGGATTTTTATTCCTGGAGGATGGGGTCGCTCCGACCGTACTCCTTTTTCTCTGAATCTTATCAGTTTCTTGAAGGTAAGGCGGCACGGCCACGGATACTCTTGGCAGAGGTTTGACGGTAGCAAATTTGTAGCGTCACGCCAAGTTGCTATGAAGAAGATTATAAGTTTAGGCGTATCGGTCTTCAAGTTTAAGTATGGACATACTCAGTCTCGGCGATTGGATGTTTGCGATGGAATGGAATGGAAAGGAGTGACAAACGTTTGTTAGGGAAGCGAGTAGTGGATACACGCTGGTCGTATTGAAAAAAATGCGGGCGCTGTCGGAAGGCCGAACTCCATCATTAGATGTGAAGGGAAGTATGTGTTCACGGATGCCGATGATTCCACGGTGCCCAGGGGTGCAATGTTTTTTGAAAGCATGTATAATGAAGGAGACTGCAAGGTGATCCAAGCGCCGTCGGTACTTATGCATAGCATAAATATGTAGCACTAATTGTCAATGTGCGAATGGTATCTTGCTTGAGCTCAAGAAATGGACGTTGCATGTCCTATTTTGTATGACCTATGGGACGCTTATGGACGGAGTAGCAGGAAACCTATCTAGTTTGAAAGTCAACTGTCCGGCCTCAATCAAATATTTGCATGTTCGAGGGCAGGGTCACTTACAGAAAGCACGCGGAAGGAAGCAGTTCTACATGACAGCCAGCACGATCGCAGGATCATATCTGACGCCGTAAAAGGTTTAGTCCATGACAAAGCTTCGGCATCGGAGGACGTACAACATTGCTGCCCGTCGAAATGTTCTGAGGAACAGGACGCGAGCGGTAGGGACAACAGACGGGAATACCTTCGATCAGGCAACCTGTCTAATACTATGCTGTGTGTATTTGCCTTTAATTATTATTTTTTAGCCGTAATAGGCATAGAACACAATCTTGAGATATGTCATTGGCTGACCTATGTTATCGCGGCTGGAACGAGAGACGTAAGCTCGACATCTCAATTGCCCGGAGACATCAGTCATTCGAGTAAAGGGATGAACGTCGGACTTACGGCTGAAGAAGGACATCGCAACAAATGTTGTGGCCCTCGATTTCTTGTACCAGCGTAAGCGCGACGAGAAGTACATCAAATATCAGAAGCCTACCTGGCGAGGTATCAGCAGGCTTTAGGGCCACTCGTCACTCGCCATCGATGAAGGAGGATCGTGAGAACTATTAGAGGGAAGGCTGTATGATCGCATCAGATGCTCTTAATTCAAGCTTGCGTGTGAAGGATGCGCACCGCCGGCTGCTTCCTGTTCTACTTGAGTGGCATAGAATTGGTTCGAGTGAGGCAGAGCTGGTATTGACCAGATAGCCCAGATCGCCCAAATGCTACCTGCGACGACGAAGTCAGCAAAAGGAGAAAAAGCAAGTGCCTAAGGTGAACATACCTTAGTAAAAAGGGCACCTCTCATCAGCCAAGTATCGGTTCCTGTAAGACAACACACACGTGTCATTGGTGTACGTCACCTTAACCGGTAGATATAACCTTCGTAATGGTTGTATCCGAGAGCTGCTGGACTAATCTGTAGGAGGTCGATCATTCACATCGGGGTCGTGTTAGCCCGGCAACGGTGATTTTCCAATCCCACCGCGAGATGACGAAAACTAGGAGAGCGACATATCTGTACTGTCAGTGGGATAGACTCATCGTCCTATGCAAGTTCGGTTGTTGGGCTCCCTTGTATCTACAGGTACGTCCACGATTTTGAACACCATTGGCGTATGACTTGACGAGCTTGATACGTAGTCTCCATCCCTTGTGCTGATGTCGTCTCTTCGCGCAGACGGTTAGCCCATAGTGTTCGACTCACTTGTAGTCTGTGTATCGAGTGCGGGCCTTTCGCCTGTCACCCGTTCATCATCAACAAAAGGGACGGAACGAAGATAAAGGAGGCGTAAGAGTCGCATACAAACTGGTCAGTTGCAGAGAAGAAAACAGATCACGAAGCCTCTAAGCAGACGACGATGACAGACATCTTCCTGAGCTACTATCTGATGGCACGGCAGGTGGCCTGACCTTGGACTTTGTTGGGCGAAACAAAAGCATAGTCGTTTCAACATGTATCGTGTGCAAAAGAGCATTCTAATTTGAGTCTACATAAATACGAGACATATCTGATAGGGGGTGTCAGCGAAATCATCATCAGGTAAAATGGCAATAGCTTACAAAAAGGTACAGAACGTCGCGCTGAACGGGTCCATCGTGATGCGGCGTTCTAAACGACGAAGGCCAAGCAAGGAACTTTCGGCGAGGAAATGGAAGGACTCGCCGTCTAACAGACTGCGTGAATGCATAGAAAATCCAGGGCTATCATGCGCAGCTTGTGCAACAAAATCGAGCACGGACCTTCAAAGACTCGTGAAGGAAGCGGTGTTAGCTACTAGTTCAACAAGTCTGCATTGAACGCTGAGATTGAGCCTAGGAGGAAGTTTCGAATAAAGACTCACCGGCACTGGCGATATCCTAAGGACTGCTCCGATCCTAGTGCTAAGCGAATCCGAGAACCAGCCATCTCAAGAATTATCGCAACCCGGGCATCTCCGTCGAAAAACGCACTAGAAGTCGGAGAAAGATTTAACCAAAGAATAGTGTGCGATACACACAGAGAGGCTCACGTACAGTATGATTTGACCTGGTTGGTACGCGCTGTCCTTTCGCCTTCATCCTCATCCAACACGTGAAAGCCGAAGTCAGAGTGGCGGTCTAGTAGAAGAAAATGAAGATAAGGTGTGGAGAAGAGGTGCAGCACGACTCCCAAGATGTTGGGCGACAGGAAGAGTCGGAGTCCTGATCACGGCGGAAGCCCCCCGGACACTCGACGCGCACGGACCCTCAACGCGTTTCCGTGGGAATTTCTGCACCGAACGCCGCTTTGTTCCGTCTGTTTTTGCGCTATTCCCATAAATTGTATCTTCATTTCGGATTCTTCGGCCTTCTCCTTAGCATAGAGTCCCTCGAAAGTCATGGTTGACGAAAGGATCAATATATTCATCCATGAAGCTGCTCGCAATCAGCTCATTAATAAACTTGGGAATTTCAAAGTCAAGATTTCGACCGGCGGAGCGCTCGATAATTGTGGCTTCTCTCAGGGATTGTGTTTTGTTGATGGCTAGGGAGCATTAGTATCTGCAGACGGTTGCGATTAGAAATGAAAATTTGTTACTGACGATTCCAAATGCAAAAATGTCCGAGAGGAATTTATCGGGGAACAAGTTGATGTGCGTGTGGGACTTAGTCGGTCGGGTGGTTTCGATGTGCTTGCAGTCAGTCAAGCAACGTGCAAATGCGGAGACCTCTGCGATGAGAATGTCACTCACCCCTGGTCCCAGAGAGTGAAATATCTTCCGTAATATACAGTCAGAGTGAAAAAAGTGCAGTTTGTTCTCTCCGGGAATTTTGCTCAGCGTGCTCACGCAGATCATTAGTTCACAAAATGGAAAGAACCAGAAAGTTCCATATTATTCACTCCATAAGAATACAGACTAGTCAAAGCACCACCCTCCGTTGATTCCCACCTAGCAGATTAGCAGTCAGAAACGAAAATTGGACAGTATTAAGGATGGAAACGCACTGTTTGCCCTACAATGCCAACAAATTATTGTCAAAACATCTGTACAGAGGAAATGCTCGTACCCGTCATATAACGCGCTTCTTGCGAGGCTAAATAAGCCACGAATCCTGCCACGTCTTCTGGCTTCCCAATACGATCGATGGCAGACCGAGCCACATTCTACAGGCCCTGCTTTAGTACACGCTTCAAAGCAGCTCCATATACGAACCATCTTAATGACCTCCTCCACATTTCCTAGACGTCCCATTATCTCTCTACCTAGAACCAAATGAGCGCGGAAGCCCTTGAGGACACCGGGATATCAAGTATTACTCAATTCAGTATCAACAAGGCCTAAGTATCAAGATCAGTAAGCGCCTACAGGAGATAGATAATGGTACTACCTGGCGCGTACGCATTGACCGTAATTCCAAACTTTCCCAGATCGAGGGCTACGAGATGGGCTTTGATAAATTCACATCCAACGGCACTCACCAGCTCCCTGGGTTAACCCCCTGATAGCAGACTTGGTCGCCGCATAGAGTGACAACATCGGCATAGCTAGGGCGACATTGCGCTATCCATGAGGGCCTCAGACAACGAGAGTCTGATGCGAGGACGCACCTTGTTTCCCGAGAGAAGAGGAGCATCCGATGATCCTCCCCCCACGGCCTTGTTTGATCATCTGCCTCGCGGCGTATTGGTAGCAGAGGAACACCCCGCGGGTGTTGATAGCAAACGTACGGTCCCATTGTTCGACCGTATCTATCAAATGCGAATAAGCCTGAGATGGGGAGGATTTAGGTTGGGAGACGGACAGTCGAGCACGCTGGCTGTCGGACACACGCCTGCGTTGGCTACCATCTTCGAGAGAGCGATCAGTATGGTTCACGCTAATGGTAGATAGATAATTCACCACGTCCAATCCGCCTAGCATGTGGACTGCGCCCTCCACTATACGCTTTACGTCCTCCTCGTTCGATACGTCGCCAGGGAAGATACCACATCGGCGGCCTTTCTGGATGATCTCGGCCTGCACCTCTCGGAGCTTGGTGATCTTCGCGTCGAGCGAGATATCATTGATAGCTACGTCGAATCCATCGTCGGCGAGTCGGAGGGCGATCGCTTTTCCTATGCCTTGAGCGGCCCCGGTGACGACTGCGACGCCTTTGGAGGTGGGAGACGACATGGGAGATGATAGGTTGAAGCAGGCCTGTCCGAAGCCAGGTGTGTTTATCACTCTGAAGGGGAAGAGTAACACTATATTGCGTACTCACCTACACAAGTGGAGGATAATCGGTTTCAGCGGCGTTGGCCCGGGGGCCATGGGTAAGCGGGTCCAAAGAAGCTCGCAACAGTCAACGAATATGTGTCGACAGAATAGCACTGTTGTACAAGTGACTGACAATCGATATTATAACGTCGGCGGCATTGGGGGGGCCGGTCCGTTTTTCTAATTACAGTTGACATATTATTGCACCCAGCATCAGAACCGATGTAAGGAGAGAATCCACAGTGCCGCCCGCAAACCGCCCGAGGATAAGACAACAACAGAGTAAAAGATCCCGCGCTGACCGACTTTTTGTTTCTGTCATAAGTAAGCCAGGGTCGGGAAACATGCACCCATTCGAGAAGAGGGAACAGGTGATGCGATAGTCATAAACACCGTCGCTAGATAAGACCAAGGTTTGAGGACAAAGCTTTTGATTCGACTCGTTAAAAATGGTACGGACTGCGGTGGCCATGGCCAGAAATACACGCGGGTATCAGATTGAAATTTGAGGACATATATCCGTTTGAGGAAGCGTCAACACTCTGAAAGGTGCACGAGTCTTGAAGGGAAAGATACGTGGTTGTGAAACCGTGCCTAATAAGACTCTAGCACTAGCCCGCATAAGCCTCGCTTGCTTTCACAGCCCGCTACTCGGTTCTTGAGGACGGGCGCCCAAAACGGTGGGAAGGTGGGATAAGATCCCATGCATTTTTCGGTAGGATTGGAGTTTTTCGGTGGGATTGTGTTCGGTACAAGCATCGCATTTTCCGACGTCCGGATGCCGCGCTTGGGCCGGCTCCCGTTGAACATACCCGCCCTGACCTCCGCGACCTCCACCTCTCTGAATCGCATGCTTAACCCCCGGCCCTCGAAGCTCAAGTTTTTGACCCTCATGCGCACGACTCAGCTTCACGAGTTGCTCTCCTATATGAGCCATGCTTTGCTTATGGTGAGTGCGAGACGGCCGGGAGAGCAGCGGTCAGTGCGCCCAAATACCACAGTGCAAGGCGGTCCGAGAATCTAACCAACTGGACAGTGACCCCTAGAGGTAATCTTACCGAAAATCTCCAATCCTACTGAAAAACAGTTGGGCCACCGGGAGACATCTTCGTGGGAATCCCACCTTCCCACTATTTTAGGGTATACTCGTTATTGAGTCCTGGGCTCGTGCCGTCTTCTTGTGGGTGTACGCCTGGTGTAAAGCACACCTCTCGTAAGCCAGGTATTCTTTTTTACGAGACAGCTCGTGGATCATTGGTGTATGTCATTCTACCCCACTTGGCATAACCTGGATATTGGGAAGGGCTATATCCGAGTGTCGCAAGAGAAGCTAGAGGTCCTATATCCGATACCCGGAATGCAAGCGCGAGTAGTCCAACCGTCTGCACGAGGAGAGGACATTAACACCATGGATGGGGCTATATTAAGTTCATCAATTCATACGTCAATGGCATTCGAACTGGTGCACATACCCGTCGATGCATGAGAATCCAACGACCGAACTTGCATAGGACAATGAGACTACCGGGCCGAAGGTCCAGATATGTCTTTTCCTCGTCCTCGTTATCTAGTGTCGGCAATGGAAAGTCACTGTTGCCAGGCTAACATGGTGCCCACGTTATCGACCTTCTACACAATAGTCCACCAGCTAACCATCAACAGAAGGGAGGAAGCGAAGCTAAACGATGCGTAAGAGTTTTATACAAACTGGCCAGATGAAGAGGAGAGAAAACGAGCCACGAAGCCTTAAACAAGACGAAGATGGAATATCAATTCTTACAGAGCTGCCATCCGATGGTGCAGCAGGTAGCTTGATCTTGGACTTTGCTACGCGAGAGAGAAACATAGTCGTCTCAACATGTATCGTGTTCACATGCGATGCAAAATAAAGAGCATGTAGGAACAGCATTTTTATTCGGTTCTATATAAATACAATAAATATCTGATACAGCGCGTTAGCAAAATCATCATCAGGCGAAATGGTAATAGCGTACAGAGAGATAGAACGTTGCACTGAACAGGGCCTTCATGATGTGGTATTCTGGATAGCGAAGGTCAGGCAAGAAATTGTCGGCGAGGAAAAGGAAAACTGACCATCCAACAAACTGCGTGATTTCATCCAACGGTGGCAAGGCAAAGAAACGAGCGTTCAGCGACTCGCAAAGGAAACGGTATTAGGATTTGTTCAACGAGGTCTCATTGGCGAGTTCCTACAATTTCGAAAAAGGACAGATTGAGCCTTGGGGGAAGTTTAGAGAATGGTATTAAGACACACTAGCATCATCGTAGGCATATTCTTCAATCCTCGTGCCAAGAGGATGTGAGAACGAGCCGTCTTGAACAGTAATCGAGGCTTGGGCAGCTCTTTGAAAAAAAAAACGCGAGAAACTGGAGAGGAAATGAATCAATGAATAACGGGCGATACACGAGGAGACACTTACGCCCCGTTAACCCGGCAGTGTACACGCTCCGTTTTTGGCTTCAGACTCATCGGTACGTCAAAACCAGGCGTAGAGTGGTGATCCCATAAAAAATGAAGAGAAGGCATGGAGAAGAGGTGCAGCATGAGTCCCAGGTTGTTCGCAATGGGCATCAAGAAAAAGAAAGGTCGGAGTTTCAAATTCAATGTCAATCACGGCGGAAGTACCCCGGACACCACGTACGCACGGGCCCGCTACGCGATTCCGTGGCTCAATATTAACATCAATGCCGATGACCCGTTTTATTTGGCACCCGGATTTGCATTGCGGAAACAAAACACACTTCGTCTCTTTCACCTGCTATCATGCTCATCGAATCTACAGCAAAGTCTACGCTCTATTGAAGACTGCCGAGAGAAACACAAGAGAAACAACCAGCTTTTCAAAGTGGAGAAAAAGCCCAGCACTACTTGCTATCTGCCTTGCCCAACGTACGTCGCCAGAATTTTGCAACGACACAACTAACTCTTTCTTAGGTATATGATGACCAGCACAACCCCACGCAAATAGTACCTTGTTCCTCCCCTACCGTTGCACTCTTCTGCGCTCATATTGCTCGCCATGATGTATCAATAAGACAACGACAGCGCACGTACAGCTCCATATGATTGCCGCCGATAGCCTTATCCAACCCTGGCTGGATCACATCAAAGAGCTCGAATCACAGATCATCCCGCTGCTGCGCGGAATCAAACCAAGATAAGTAACATCTTTTTTCAACCACTTGACGGGGCCGATCTACAGCAGCTTTTTAGTGCAAAGCAAGCTGGTGTATACTACAATTTCCTGTGTCAAGACGATATGGGAGTGATTCTTTTAAAAAGATGCCGTCCTCTGAGGCAAAGAGCGAATAAAAATTGCGGGTAGGATTCATTTTTGACGTGTCGTCCCCTTAGATTAGGAGTGGATTCCTTGAGGGTGGACTTGACCGCTCGATTCCGTCTGACGACAATTGTAAAGGATCTGCCACGCGATGGGTCTTCAACCCAGAAATGAGTACGAGTCGGGCGTATATTGCCAGAAGAAAGCTAGGTCAAAGACACGAAGGCATGGTAGAAAGTAAAGGTTAAGGTAGGAAAAGTCCGAAATCGGCGCATACGTAGCTGCCCGCAACCCATATGTAAATATAGCTAAAGAAATGATGCAATACTAACTCCATAGAGATTCGCATCCCTTACAACAATCGGTAAGCAAAGCATTACATTTTGTTAAAACAATTACCGAGTCTACGCATTTGTTCGGTTCGATTAAAAGGGGAAAAAGAGAATCATGCGATGGACAGCAAAGAGTGTAACTGTCTGTTTGATCCTGTTTTCTCCTCAAGTATCGCCTGCTTTCCCGCCCAGCGGTAGAGGTGTATGTTGAACCGAAATATGAACCACTGGCACTTTGAAAATTTGTATTTTACCTATGATCCTCAATTTCATCAGAGATAGGGTATAACAGAAAGGGCACGACCGTCGACCGGGTTGAAAGTAATGGCGAATTTGGATTGGGCCTTTGCCATAATACGCTGCGGGACAAACCTCCGAAAATGCATAGGTGCTCACAACGGCCCTTGAGAACCATAAAAATGGAATGGACGCTATTCAAATGCGGGATGATCCCTAGCTGGCAGTCGAACCAATGGTACCTCATGTTATTGGAAGGGTAATTCGGTATCTTGAATAGTTTCTATATACGATTTTAGTGCGGTCTCAGGATGCATTCGCAATCGTGGGTCTCAGAATAGCAGAACACAATGAAGCATACATTATCAAACACAAAGGACCCACAAAATTGAAAGTACCGGCAAAGTTCCAAATCATTACCTCAACAAGCATACAACCTAGTCGAAACACCATCCTCCGTTGATTCCAATCTAGTAGATAATCAGTCAGGACGCCAATCGGACAATATTTTTAAATAGAAACACACCGTTTGACCTTCAACAGAAACATATCAATACCAAATACACCCACAAAGCAAACGCTCATACCTGTCATATACCGCGCTTCTTTCGAGGCCAGATATGATATTAATCCCACGACATCCTCCGGCTGCCCCATATAATCCACAGCAGAGCGGGCCACATTCTACCGGCATTAATTTAGCATAGGCGTCGAAAATACGAGCAGCACCCATACGAACCAACTTGATAACCTCCTCCATGTTACCCTGTTGGTGTGCCGCCTCTCTACCTAGAACGGAATGAGCGCGGGAGTCGGCGAGTTGTATGGATACGAGGCATTACTCATTTCGGTGTCGACAGCGCCTAAACATCAGGATCAGAAATGGCTTTAAGGATTCTCAGAATGTTATTACCTGGCGCGTATGCATTAACAGTGATCCCAAACTTTCCCAGATCGAGGGCTACGAGATGAGCTATGATATATAAAAGTGAATATCAACCACGACTCACCAGCTCCCTGGGTTAACCCCCTAATAGCAGACTTGGTCGCCGAATAGAGGGACATCATGCCCATGCCTGTCTTGCCATCAACAAGGGTTTCTCAGACAACAAGAGAACCGAAACGCACCTTGTTTCCCAGCAGAAGAGGAGCACCCGATGATCCTCCCCCCTCGACCCTGTTTGATCATCTGCTTCGCGGCATATTGGTAGCAGAGGAACGTCCCGCGGGCGTTGATAGCAAACGCGCGGTCCCATTGTTCGACCGTGTCTGCGAAAGATGTGAGTATTAAGCGTGAGATCAGGAGAATTTAGAATAGCAAACAGACAGTCGAGCACGCTGGCTGTTGGGCACACGCCTGCGTTTGCTGCCATCTTTCGAGAGAACGATCAGTACGGTTCACACAGCAATAGACGATAACTTACAACGTCCAGTCCCCCTAGCGTGTCGACGACGCCCTCTACCATACTCTTGACATCCTCCTCATTCGATACATCGCCAGGGAAGACACCACACCGGCGCCCTTTCTCAATGATATCGGCCTGCACCTCTTGAAGTTTGGTAATCTTCCCGTCAAGAGGGATATCAGTTAACTGCTACGTCGAATCCATCGTCTGCGAGTCGGAGGGCGATCGCTTTTCCTATGCCTTGAGCGGCGCCAGGTGAACGACTGCGATGCCTTTGGAGGTGGGAGACGACATAAGGTTGAAGGATGCTTGTCAGAAGCAAAGATTCTGATGAGAAAGAACTAAGACTGCTCAAGCGTTACTCACCTACAAGTGGAGGATAATCGGGGTTATGTTCTTGGCGCCCGAGTCTGTGGTAAGTGCCAAGTCCATTTGTTCAATGACCGTTAATTATTGTACTTACCGATGACGCTGTGTCGGGGTGCAAATCCAACGCTATGCCGCCCACAGACCGCCCGAAGAATAAGAGCAGGGAACTCTCGCTTGCGCTGTTGTTCTGTTTCATAAGAAAGTAAGGGTTGTGAAATGTACACGGCCCATCCAAGAACGGAGAACAGGTGAAGCGATTGATAGGCATCGTCACTATGGAAATCTAAGACTCGTGGACAAATTAGAAGATACTGCGTGGGTACCAAAATCGAAATCGGACCGTATCGCCGGTGACCGCTTCCGGCTTTCTTCCTACTATCACTCGTTGCGCATCTGATTCTCTCAGCTAAAATTAATGGTCTTGTCTTCATTCTCTGAAGGTACTGATTAAGGTTATACTACCGAAGTTTATCAAAAGTTTATTGGCACCTTTAGACTCGACTTCGAATCATTGATAGGATTCCTTCTCGTCTCTTTCGATTCCGTGCCTCGGGTTTTCTTCTCTCGACATTTTCCAGCAAGGTATATTACGG
The DNA here is from genome assembly GCA_030435635.1 of Armillaria borealis. Taxonomy (NCBI): domain Eukaryota; kingdom Fungi; phylum Basidiomycota; class Agaricomycetes; order Agaricales; family Physalacriaceae; genus Armillaria; species Armillaria borealis. The sequence goes on from JAUEPT010000146.1 coordinate 68,249, forward strand.
GTACAAGACTCGTCTATCCTTTCTTCCTTAGCAGGCAAAATAGGACTCTTTTTGAGGAAGCATGTACCGTACATGTGATACTAAGCCTAGCGCGGTCTTGCATTACTCTGATTGAAACGATCTAGCATCCCCTGGGGCTTCCGTCGCGTGGTTCTTTATCTATTCTTTACTCGACTGGCCAACAATTCAGGGTTTATCGTTTCGTCGTCGAAGTTCAACGAAAGGCTCCCATCTGCGTGCTCGACCGGCGTCTGTCTCAGAAGGTTGAGCACGAGCTTTCAAAAGTGCACGGCCTTATCCGAAGCTTAAATGGGAGGACATGACGTACTGATCAGCCGTGCTATATTGCTGGACTCCCATTTCAACCTCGCCGGGTTTCAGGGTAAGCTCGCTTTTCAGTTATTGGGGCTCCCATGCGAAGTCCTCTCGCTAGACAGGCTCGTACCTTTATCTCGCAGACGTCAAACCCGCTTGGATGACGAGGACTCGAGCGAGTCATGGTAAGTGTCCTCAGTATTACTAGGGAAGCATACGTCAAAGAGCTCTAATTTTCCCTCCTTGGATGTATCGTCCATCCTTTTTGTGTCCCTCGCAACACTGTCGATTCGAACCGAAGTAATACGTCGTAAAAAAATGTTACAATGATACATTATGCACTTGTTAGGGAGTCGAACCCAGCTAGGTCCGGTAGCGGCTACACCACTAACGAGATGAATGTGTTAATTTATAGAAACTCATCTCATATGAACACAAAAGGATGATCGACACTCGATTGACCTTCCAGGCTTCCTGCCTGGATCGAAGTCTTACGGAGATCGTAGCTTCCTTCATTTTGAAGGAGGTCTGAATCATAAACAGGGACACGGTTCTGATAAGTACTTGATAACCTATATCCATCTGACATGATGGAATTCATGGTAAAGCGATACGTTCCAGGCGCACTGTTCAAACTAAAAAAAACACATATCTCGAGGGAATGCTTTCTTTTGGACTCGGATTTAGTCGCCGCAAAGAAAATAACACTCTGGGAAATTTATCATCCCACCAGGAATCGAACCCAGAATAGTGGCCACTGAATTAACCACCGCCATAAAGGATATACATAGTGCCGCACAAATTATAACATCACACAAATTACAGTATAAAGGCTCGGATACTTCTACAAACTTCTTATCTCCTGGAAAAAAGGTACGGGACACTCTCTTTAACGAGTCCCAAATTTGGAAGCTAATCATCACTAGATCATCACTCTCACAGACTGCGACGCGTCCTAGCGCATACCTCCTCCCGTTGCGCTGCTTTCCTCCAAGGTGCTGGACACGCCCATGGCAATATATCCGAGTCTTAAATGGGAGGAGTCCGAAATGAGCGCTCTTGTGCACCATTTATCACATTGACAGTCAGATGCATTGAAGGAGTGAGTGCGAGATGCAAGACAGCATAGTTCTCGCACCGAGCCATCGTGTGATGCAAACAAGACCACATAAAATTTTCAAAACGGGGATTCCGCATAATTATGAAAAGAGCTATAAACCTCATCACTTTCCTTGTTTAAGATAAAAAGTATGCACCCAGTTCGTGACACTCTCCTACTTACGGGGATTCGAACCCCATATGGTACCTTTCAACTGAAACACTGCAAAAGCCTCGCACGACAGGAGACGGTGCGTCATAGAACAGCCCTGATTTTCTTTCTTATTTTTCTGTCGGCACAAAACACCGGGCTTCAGCTCTATTTCTATTTTCTGACTGGTGGTATTCACCTAGCTAGTGGGGGTAATATGAAACATCGTATGCATAAAAAAATTATCTTATGCGGTCATGAGGCTCTTGTTGGGAGTCGAACCCACTAACGACTTCACCAATAGGGAGGCAAGATGTAATCGATATTTTACTTATACAAAGGTAACAGATCGAACCCAGCGTGAGCTGTCAGTATTCTCCGAGTGTTGGGATTAACACTGCGCACCAGTGATACAGTCTCAAACTCTCCGGGACACAGAAAGAAAGAACAGAGCACGAGGAGGGGCATCAAATTGGGGTTGCCTCGACAGCTATACTCGTGAAATAAGAGCCCGTCCATTTTTTATATTGGTGCTCGTTGATCGTTGAATGTGGCCTCGTGGTTCAGCGCTCGCCTGTGTAACATGTTTTGCGTCGGGAATAAAAAAACTATGACATGATAACCATCCTGAATTGTGCGGCTGGGAATTGAACCCACACCTCGGAACGTGAGGGAACCACTGCACCACAGAAGAACATATTTAATGAGAGCACACGTCTCATTCTCCACTGAATAAAAACCAAACACTGAGGTACAATAGCTGATACTGTGTTAGTTGACGCATTCCGTGTTCCCCTTTCTCTTCCACATCCACTATGAAAGGCTTTAAACTTTCACCGAGGACTATGCACACTCTCTGGGCTGTTTCTATCTGGAGAACTCCTCCTATATGTGTGCCGGTGCTGGGACGAGGAAGGGGTACATCAAGGTTCCATTGCTGATTGCGTCTCGCACGGCTCTCCTAGACCTTAGTGATCGGATAGAGAGAATGAGGGAAAGAGAGAATCTATTATAAGTAAGCCCTCCTACGTACGAGTTGTGAGTTGTAATTCAGCATCTGCGTTTGTATCTCCACTTTGTCGTTCGACTCTTGAGGAATATTATACCCATGGAATAACACTGCGGAAGATCCAGCTGCTACGACAGGGAATACGCCTGCACTTGAGATGACAATAAAGATATTCTTCCGACTTCGTGAAGCATAAAAACGCCTATTTTCAGCAGTGTATGCTCTGAGGGGGAATTGAACCCCGGTCGACAGTGATTTACTGCTGTACCACTGGAGAGACGGAATGCGAAAGGATAGCTAGGCAACATGTACCTTAACTGATCATCACCGCCTCGTATTTTGAATTCCATCCATGTCCTTATTTACGATTAAAAAATATCTCTACCCTGATTACCTGATATTCTCCTATGGGGGTTTGAACCCAGTGCGGCAGAAGTACTAGCTGATAGGCTACCAAAGACTTAATACTTACACGAATCGGGGGTTGTAATTCAGAATCTGGATTTGCATGTCGAGCTCAGCTCTTGGGGAAGTTTACACGAGATGAGAGGTATTATGTGAATGCGGACGGATGAGTCGTGACTGAGCAACATAGGAGTCGAACCCACCGCCCACGCCGCGCCTCTAGAGCAGCTTGTTGTTACGTCAGCTGTACAGGATCTTTTCAGGACCCCTGATTATCCCTACAGAGGTTGGTACAGGAATTTTGCCTTTTTTGAAGATTTGTCCGGACTTTTTGGTGACCGCGGAAGTTGAAATTTGTCCGGATTTCTCGTCCAACCTCAGGCTGAAAAAAAATTGTCCGGACTTTCGATCTGACCTGTCAAAATTTGGTCTAAATATGACCAAAAATGCCTTTTTTCGCCCAAAATCCAACTTATCGTGCTTTCTAACTCATTGCGCAGCTTTAATTTTTGTGCTGCTGAATACCATTGTACATTTTCCAGCTGGGTGACATGGGTCATGGCCTTGTGGCGGTGGCAGACATTAATCAGCCCTTTGTCCGGACTGCTGTACCAACCTCTCCGCCGTGCACTGTCTTGTCCGGATGAATTGTTCCCACATATATCGTCAGAACCCTCATTTGTCCGGACTTATGTACCAACATTTTTGACTTCGGGGGTCAAATCTATCCGGACTTTTCAACCAACCTCTGTAGGGATAATCAGGGGTCCTATCTTTTCTCAACTCCCACCATGACACTTATTTAAGGCGACAGCCCAAGCATACAAGCCTGACGTGTATGCGGAAAACGCTTGCTATCTCTTACGGCGCGCTAGTATGTGACGGAGTTTAACATCAAGGGTAAATTTCTGCTTCGATATGGCGCGCTTCTCGTGGCCTGTGCACGGAGGAATGATTGGATGGGGAGAAGGAGGGAATGAGAGCATCTAGGTAGGTTACCCTGCACACTTGGTCCTTGTACGACTCTGTATCTAAGCCTTAACTTGAAAGTTAGGACAACGAGTCAGCCGCGGGTGGTCATCGATGTCATCCTGCGCATCTCAAAAATTCTCGACATCACCACGGCTAGCACCGGCTTGCCATCAATATTATGCCCATCCAGCACTGTAGTCGTCGTTTCCGGATACATTGAAGGGAGCGGAAGGATGTGAGGAGGGTCTAGGTATGTTGGCCGGCACTGCTCATTGTCCGTCAGTGATTGAGGATACGCTTAGGCCAATTTGATCCACCTCCGATGCCCGGTCCACTCGAAGCAACATGAGGACGGATGTCGATGAATTGGCGCCGACTGCTTTTCAACTGGTTCGACAGACGCGCATACTCGGGGTGGCGAGATGACACAATGGCTCTCCGCGAAAATCAGCGTGTCAGGCGCCTGTGCGACGTGCGTTCTCTCAGGCTTTGTCGACAGTTTCTACTGCTACTACGTCCATCCATCCACCAGCATCGATTCCCTTGCTCAGCGTCTGCGTTTGAGGCGAAGGACCTATACAATATGATGAGAAGCAGCGAAGGACAGGTCGGAACACCAATCGAGGTATGTTAACCTATGCTGCTAGCGCTCACTACTGGTCTGTGCACTGACTCTGACTGATACCAGGTGCCAGCAATGTGCGATAGCTGATTCGATTAGCCGCTATGGAAGCCAGACCATGCAACCGAGAGGAAGGAGTCAGCGTTGACGGTATCACTTTCCCTGCTAGCAAACACCACGCCTCTCCAACTACTATCTCATCGCACCAATACGACACGCATACATCCACATTTCGGAAGGGAGGTGGTGGCGGCGATGGTGATAGGAGAGATTTCATCTCGTTCCTTATGAGCAGGCATTATCGAGGGTGTCTACGAGGGGTGCAAGCGCATTCACTGCCAGAGGCTATTCCTTGTGGCATGTTCCCTATCAACAAAGACAAAATGCTTCCGTTCCCATTCAAGTTGTACCCCTTTCCCTCATGTAGGTCTAGGACCCAAGCAGATTTCCTAAACGTGCAGAGCCATCCTGAGATACATGTTTCCTTCCGAGTCGTCGATTATACATGACACTTCCCGTACAACTGTCCCTTCATTCTGGCTGATCGCCGTTTTTCAGACCACCATGCATCAGTGCTAGCGTCCAGGCACGTCTTAATCGCTGGCGTCCTCCGTCTCACAACACAGCTTGGTGACTTGTGAGCTCCTTTCCCTCCAAGTACGTTTATCAAAGCAACAGGCACAGATTGTCGTCCTACTTCTGTGCGGCTGTCTATAAATATAGTCTCCATTCACGTACTGCGCTTCCTAATTCTGAAGATGTTTTCCAGTACAGCTAAAGTGCTTCTCCGGTAAGGAGTTCCTGAGCTCAGCTTCAGCTTACCCAAAGTCACATCGCCGATGATTATATGTGTACTCTCATGCCATTGTACGATACCTTCACACACATGACAAAACCTCCAAATTGATTCTCACCTGGATCGCGGGACTGTGACTGGTTCCATGTGTTTGGGAACATATTGCTTGGCCGCATTTCTGGTTCTTGAGCGTGAACACGTAGAGTGCCTCATAGGAGAGGGCTTCCCACTGTGTCTTTCCACTGCCACTTTTGAGCAATATCAAATCGACATAGAGCGCAATGGCTATATATTATACGTTGAAGGTCACAACATCAGGTGCATCTCACCACCGCCACCGTGACTTCTCAATGGTCCCAGGTATTACTTTGTATTTAATGTTGACGTGAATCTATTCGACTGACAACGAGCATCGCATCCGGAATTGCGGATACGCAGATATCCAGATTTGTCTTCTCTGAACTTGCTTTAGTTTCGTCTCAGCGGCTGACCCGCAGTGCTCAACTGGCTGAATAATTCAGTAGGAACTCACAGGCGACCGTCGGAGTAGGTGGATTCCGTCGGCCATCTTATTTCTAGTACAGATGGCGACCTCTCCGTGGGATATCATCCCCATCCCACGGGGAGAAATGAAACCCGAGGAGATGGGAAATGACTAAGTCCGCAGCTGGTGCGTAACGACGCTATTGAGTCGTGGATCGTGAACTGGGGCGGGAATATCGAATGCTTCTATCGGGTGCGAGATCATCGAGGAGTGGCGCTGGACCATAACGTCCCAGGGCCCAGCGCATGCTGCGTCAAACCATGTAGGTACCGGTTCTCCCTTCTCGGTCTCGACCTTATATCCGTCACAAGAGTTTTGTGCACAGAAACTACAGATACAAGTATAACTTTTTTTTGGAGTACATTGACTTTCTAAAGTATTGGGTAGTCGCACTGCATAATCATCTGTTTCGCACCCGTTGAAAGCTTTCTGCCCTGGAGCTGAAATGCTGACGCATATACTAGAAATTTGTTGGTGGTCTGTGAACTTGGTAGCCACGCAAGTGGAACAGTGAAGAGAAATATAAAACAAACACTAGGTTGAAGATTTGTAGACGGATCCTTGCACGGCATAACCGGATGAATGAAGGGAGAAACTCGGGCTTTTGACATCGGTCCGGTTGACCGTGATCATGCCACGAGTTGGAACTCCGCTCTTTTCAACCAGTTCTTACAACGACGTCACGATGTCCGAACTATATTCAACACTTACCAGTCTCTTGATGCTGCAATAAGAACCAGTACGGTCATTTAAAAAACGGTAAATATTCGCACCATGTGATCACCATAATCCCGAAAGTGCTTATACGTTGTGTTGCAGTGCAAGTCGCGTTGCTCCACTAGTTCATAGAAATATGGATGAAAGTCAGCAGGTGCGTATCCCTTTTTGCCATCGTATTTTCTCACTGAACCCTCCCTTAGTCCAGTGAAACGGTTGCGCCTATTCCCTCGTCTCCTCCTGGCAGCAACAGCTTCGGAGGGCAGTCAGTGGTGCGCTCCGAACATCCAGCTCTGGACAGTACCACGCCGTCCATCCATAATCTTCCTCCTGAGATAATTTGTATCACCTTCGAACTTCTTCGTGATACCTTGTCTCGGTTCATGAAAGTCCCATTCCTCCTCTCTCTAGTCTGCGCTCGCTAGCGATCCATCGCCCTCGGTTGTCCCAGCTTGTGGACTCGGTATCCATACGAAGCTTGTGCGACAAGGACAGGGTAGCGGCGTGTATCGAACGATCGCGACGCAGTCTTCTTACCATCGACATCACGGTATTCCAGATGATGAACTGTTCGAGAACGAGTGCTTCCAGACGCCCATCTAGCTCTGTGTTCAGTATGCCCATCGTTGGCGCCATTTATCTGTTCATATCTCCCACGCATCATGCTTGAATCTCTGCAATAGAGGAAGACTAGAGCTCCCCGAGCTAGTCCGGCTTACCGTACGATGCTGCCTACTCGATACTACCTCGCCAGACGACGAAGCATCAAGATTCATAGGTGCATTGAAAGTCCCCAAACTGTCGATTGTTGAATACAGAGGAATGCTACACAGCAACCACTTCTCGGTGTCGTCGTTGCCATGGAGAGCAATAAAGGACGTAAATTTGGATGCATGTTATGGTCAATGGTCATTTGAAACCCTACGTCTAGGGGACTACTATGATGCTAGGTCAAGAGGAGGTAATAGATGACTCGCCTTCGGCCCATGCACACCAGTGGAGGCGCAGGCGCGTAGCCACAGATGACGCTCCCTGTCCGATCCTTTGATCTCCAAGGACGATGCATGATGGGTTGAACCCCGCACGGCCGCACAGACGAAGCAGATGGCTCCCATGTACGTCATCCTCTACATGTGCGATTCCTTGCGTGGCTAATCCCTACCATTCTAGTGCACACTCTCGTCCCATTCCTTCCAGCCTTGTCTTTCTATGCTTCTCACAGTCCTGCCACGACCCTCATTGACAGTCTCTACTGTTGCCGCGGCTCCGAGCCTAGCGATAGGATGAGAAGAAGCGGAAGAAGGCCGGAGCGCCAAGGTATGTTAAGCTACACTGCCTGCTCCTGTCAGTGCACTGATTGATAATAGCAAGTGGTGCCCTATGACGCATGAGTATATACCCACGTTGTTCAAATGTACGTCGTCCTACATGGCTCAGTCTATATCAGTAAGGCTGATTTATGCAATGTTCTACAGCCACCCGCTCTGTTGTCCCTTGATAGGTGTTTGCGGGGAGCGCCTGCTTTCTATCAGGTCTTCGAGCCACCTTCAATTAGGCCGCCGCCTTCCAGTTCCTTACAAGCAAGGATCCTCTGATGCGACCACACCCCTCCGACTTCTTCCTCCTCTGCTTCCATCACACACATTCATCCATCTCCGTCCGTCCGTATCAAACAGATATGTGGTAGCAGTGGCTAAGGGAGAGACGTCTTCTCCTCCCGCCCTGGTCGCCAGTGTTCGGATGAGGATCCGCATCGCGAGATGACCTCCTTCGTGGCACGCTCCCTTTCTCTCACCTCGTCTCAGCTGTCTTCCCTCTCCTAATTCCATTGTTACCCACTGAACGCGGTCGTTTGTTCCGCGTCACCACCTCACTCATCCGCCTGATCCTGTACGACTCGGCGAGATGCCCCCCACAGCGGTTGTGTTCGGTGATCGGATATGCTCTATCAAAAGCGCAGGATGTCAGCGAGCGCTAATCTCTCGTGGGTGTATGTACCAGCACCATCCGGCGTCCCGCGGCGTGTCTGCAATCCTAAGCATGCTCGCCTCTATCGGCATGGCTTATCGGTGACTTAGCCCATATGAGGGAACTCGGCAGGCGAGAGATAGGTCTCTCGCTACGGCATGTGTTGTGGCCATTGTCCCGTGTTCATGAACGAGGTTCGCAGGTGTGCGAAATTACCCTCTATAGTCTCTGGCGAAGCTCATCGATACATCCCTTCCAGCTTACGGGTACCGTAATTCATATGATTTCCATCGAGTATGCATCCTAATCGACGTCCTTCGTCGGGATGGTCCGCCTTCTGAATCTTTCTTCCTTGCAAAATGACTTGAGCTTGTTAAGCCATTTCCGTCACTAGTAAACGCGAAGAAAATTTCGTGTCGATAACCGTTATATGACTCCACCTTCCTCTTTTCTTCTCATGTGTGGTAGTCTAGTTCCTGCTACCAGCCCGCATTCTTCCATAGCCAGGACTCCTTCGTTCCCTTTTCCTTTCTTTCCCAGCCAGACACATACCTATTTTCTTTGATAAATTTATACGAATCTAGTCTCCGTGCTTGTCCGGATGTGTACGAAAAGAAACCCAAGTAGGTGGAAGTCAGGATTCCCACTCGTTGTTCGACGTAAGAGCTGTGTATCAAACATCCTCCTTCGAAGGAAGGCAGGCAAGTTCCTGGTGTCGTCCAATTTGTGGGGAGGGAGAGGAACATGAGTCATCCGACCCAGGTTGTCATTACGCATGTCTAAGTCTATATCTGTCAGCTAATTCTTGTGGATTCATCTGTCGATGACGCGCCTCTTTGTCCTGCATCTCTCTCCGCATCAAATGATCACATAGCTGGAGAACTGGCTTCGATTGGACTAGGCTTGTCATCCATCGTTGTCTCGGTAGGGAAAAAGCAGTGTAGGTATCTTATCCTCATAATAGTACTCGTACTTAACCATTAGCTTAGTAGCATATCCACCAAGTTCGAGCCGAGATGGATTCGGTTCTGCCTCAGGCCTCAATATTCAATCCTGGTTCGCTCTCCTACCAAAACAACATTTTCGAAAGCGACACTGCAAAGGCTGGTGTGTTTTTAATCGCCTAAAACGAGACCTTAAATGGTTTCAATTTCAGCTTCAGTTTTTATGCCCTTGTTTTTCTCGCTGTAAAACGAAAAGGTACCTTAAGTCCTTTGTTCTATAGGGAGACAAATTTTTCATACCGTTTTACTGACGGCGTTTTCAGGACCGAGAAAGGCATTACTAAATCAAAACCATTTAAGGTTTCGTTTTATACCAGCTAAAATATGCTGGCCTCGGCTGTGCGAACATTTGGGGGTTCGACTCTCCGCTCGCACTGGGTGGGATATCTGAGAAAAATTGCCCATAGACCCTTATATTTTCATGCTGTTTATCATCTCGTTCCTTGAACGCCTCGTTCACAAGTTGAAGCCTAAAAGTACTGAATACCGATTCTATTCTCTTCTCAGGAATCGAACCCAAAGCGGGGAGAACTAACTCACCCACTATGCCACCGAGGAGGTTGAAATAGCAATTGAATGGCGTCATTTATATTTCGTTGCATGATTTCAAGCATAAAGATAATTGATCAAAGGTTCGTAATGGCTCTCGCTGGGAGTCGAACCCTGCCTGCGCAGCACCACCAAAGAGGTACGTCAGCCTTGATGATCTTGAATCACGTCTCTATTTTGGGGTCTCTGGTGCTTCAGAGCTTTTCGTTCTGTAATGATTCGCCCGCATACACATTGCACCCACAGAGCTATGAAGAGTAGAGGTGGGCGGTATGTCTCAATAGGGCGGACGTTTCCAATATGGCAAGGCCGCGTTGGCGATTCCGGTAATCGGCGTATCGCATTTGCCTTCAACAAGGTACATCCGCGCAGCCGCTCACTTGTGATTGGATATAGAGCGATGAGAATAAAGAAACAATGAGACACAAATAGCATCCCATGCAAGTAGTTGGCTCCGCTTCAGTTTCGGTCAAGGTCAAATTAAACTTACGGGCAACAAGAATCGACGCCACAGACCTGAGAGCCAGCATTTTCGACACTGTCTGCTTACTCGCTAAGGATCTTGCGGTGGGATTTGAAGAGAAATCGTTGTTAGGCCTACTACTGAGTATAAGTAGACTGGTGAACGAAACATTATGAGGTACCTTTGGCGTATTATTGTTTTCTTTAGTTCGCACTCAGAATGTGAGCGGCTGGTATAGTATAACCACGCCTGAATGTAGTGATCTGGAGACCTGTCCCCTAGAGCCCGCCTGCATATAGGAGCTGTCTTGGTGCTACTCCCAAGTTCGAGCAGTAGTCTTCGAGCAGGCGAGCAGCGGGTGAAGAGCCGGGATGTAAGTTCTTGATATCGGGATCGTGAAATCCGGCTGTCCTCTGCCAATAATGAAGACGATGAATGGATCAGAAGTTGTTCATTAATCCTCCAGTTGATTTAACTTGATTGTTACGAGGTAAGAAAGAAGGCGCCGAGGATTAAGATGCTTTGTAGCTCATGGATCAACAGTGATTAGTAATTACGTAGCAGCATAATATATCATCTGCCAATCGTGGAGCCCCGGTCCCTAGCAAGGCGGTGGGACTTTTGAAAAGCAGCCAATATGACCAGGTAGAGTGGCTGGATTCTAGTGACAGACAACCAAGGAACCACAGACTGAAATTTGTATTTCGTTCCCGGTTTGGAATCGTCTAAGGAAGAATGGCAGGTTGAATATGAAGCGGAAGGGGTGTAAATGTCGGAGACCGCTGAGTCGACACTAAAGATATACGCATAGCAAGGAACGTGTGCCATAAGATCTTTGGATTCGGCATTCTGAGAACAAAGCAGCGTGAGCGTAAGATATAGAAGAGAACGGTCAGTGTAACACAATAGCCGCGATCCGCAAGTTTCCCGCGTAGAAATGCAGGTCGATTTCTGAGCTCATCATCGTTGCGAATTATTTTATGATAGCAGGTAGCGGGAAGTTTCCTCAGCTGGAATTAGAGCTGAAAGATAACAGTGAGCGATTGACATAAAACAAGCAGCAATATCACATACCCTGAACCCTACGTGCATGACTGATCCATATAGTAAAGGTCAAATGGCCGGACAGACACGAACAGAATAGGTTTCCGTTCAACGAGATCATTGACCGTCGACTCGAAAACAGTTCCCGGGTGTATAGCTGCCAGTAAAGGAACAGTATGGTTCGCGTATATAAGCAAAATAACGACAGCTCGAGACGGCCAATATAAGGGTGAGGGGCGACCAGCGCACGATAGGTATAGAAGATATTCTAAACGAGAACAAATGTTATGTTTAATGATGAGGAGGGACGTAGACGTACCTTGGAAGGCTTGGGTTCCTTCTCGAGTCTCAATGTTCTACAGTGCATCAGCATTCCAAAGTATTGAGTCATTTCCCTGCATAATAATCTGTTTCGCGGCCGTCACTGCAGAGGCTGGTGTGTTTTTAATAGCCTAAAACGAGACCTTAAATGGTTTCAATTTCAGCTTCAGTTTTTACGCCCTTGTTTTTCTCGCTGTAAAACGAAAAGGTACCTTAAGTCCTTTGTTCTATAGGGAGACAGATTTTTCATACCGTTTTACTGATGGCGTTTTCAGGACCGAGAAAGGCATTACTAAATCAAAACCATTTAAGGTTTCGTTTTATACAAGCTAAAATATGCTGGCCTCGGCTGTGCGTTGAAAGCTTTCTGCCCTGGAGCTGAAATGTGGACGCATATACTAGGAATGGTCGGCGACCTGTGAGCTTGGTAGCCACACAAATGGAACAGTGAAGATGGATATACAATAAACAGTATGTGGAAGATTTCGAGAAGGATCCTTACGCGGCATAACCCAAGCATAACCGGATGGATGAGGGGAGAAACGCGGGCTTTTGTCATCGGTCCGGTTTGCCGGGCCACGGGTTGGAACTCCGCTCTTTTCAACCAGTGCTACAACGACGTCCGAACCATATTCAGCCTATCAGTCTCTTGACGCTGCAATAAGGGCCAAAACAGTCATTTAAAAAACGGTGAATATTGGCACCATGTGATCTCCACAATCCTGGAAGTGCTTATATGTTGTCTCGTAGTGCCAGTCGCGTTGCTCCACTAGTTCGTGAGACGTTCGCAAGAATATGGATGAAAGTCAGCAGGTGCGTATCACTTTTCGCTATCATATTTTCTCTCTGACCCCTCTCTTAGTCCGGTGAAAAGGTTGCACCTATCCCCCCGTCTCCTCCTGACAGCAACAGCTTCGGAGGGCAGCCAGTGGTGCGCTTCGAACGTCGGACTCAGAACGGTACCACACCGTCCATCCATACTCTTCCTCCTGAGATAATTTTTATCATCTTCGGGCTTCTTCGTGATACCTTGTCCCTGTTCATGAGAGTTCCCTTCCTGCTCTCTCTAGTCTGTGCTCGTTGGCGATCCATCGCCCTCGGTTGTCCCAGCTTGTGGACGCGTTTATCCATACGAAGCTTGTGCGACAAAAACAGGGTAGCGGCGTGTATAGAACGATCAGGACGCAGTCTTCTGACCATCGATATCTGTGTCCCAGGTGGCGAGCTGTTCGAGAACGAGTGCTTCCAGGCATCCATCCGGCTCTGTGTTCAGCACGCGTATCGTTGGCGCCATTTATCCGTCTATATCACCCACGCTTCGTGCTTGAATCTCTGCAATAGAGGAAGGCTAGAGCTCCCCGAGCTAGTCCAGCTTACTGTACGACGCGGCATACTCGATGATACCTCGCCAATCGACGACGCATCAAGGTTCATAGGTGCACTCAAAGCCCCAAAATTGTCGATTGTTGAATACAGATGAAGGCCACATAATAACCACTACTCGATTTCGTCGTTGCCATGGAGAGCAATAAAAGAAATGACTTTCTTTGCGTCTTCTGGTCATTCGATCACGACTGCCCTTCAATACTTGACGTCTCTTGATAAATGCATCATTGAAAGTCCCACTTCCGTTTCACCGCTGGGAGAGTCGGTGACGTCCCCCCTTCGGGTCTTAGAACTGGGCCAAGAGAATTCTGCGTTTGCGTGGTGCGTGGATGCGTTCATTTGCGTTTTTCTCGGGTTTGGATGCGTTCATCTGCGTTTATATCCCTGCGTGTTTGTCGTTATGTCTGCGTGAAGTTATATATGAATGCGAGTGAAAATTTAAGTTACTGAGTCTTACCAAAATATCTCGATTTCTTGACAGTGTACTCGATCATACCGAGTTGGTAAGTACCTAATAATGCTATGATGAGTCTTTGAAGCATAGTAGACATCGAGTTATATACTTGCAATGCCACAGAGGATGCTCAAAAGGCTAGGTAATGATAAAAAAGGCCTACACATGTCAAAGACAGTGAACGCATGTCACGCACTTTGAAATCTCTGCGTTTACATCTCGAACGCATGCGTTCATACACAAACGCAAATGCTAAGGCATCTCACGCATGTCAAAAGGTAAGAACGCACGCGTTACAAAGGAAACGCAACGAACGCAGATGTGTGACAGGTCTGTCACGTTTGCGTTTCATTCAAGTTCAACTCAAGTTTCACTCAAATTTCACTTGAGAAACGGGTGTTACGTCGTAACATGGCCTCATATTAATCTCCCTTATGAACCTGATACCTAAGATATCAAGTGCTTAAAGGGGTGCGCGGTCAAATAACACAAATATCAATATATCAATCAACTACACTGTTTTCCTTTTGTCTACAAGTCAGAGTCTGTATCGTCCCTTACTTCTTGCGACTGCGTCCGAAAATACTGAGGTAACAATAAGGAGATAATGACTGACTGACCAATACCCATGTGCGGTGTCAGAGAGAAGTCCATTCAGTGCGTCATCCAGCTGAGATGATTGTGCTTGAATATCCGGAACAAGCATATCTCTCATCCACGTCGTCTGGATGGAGATCACCGTAACTTCGCCTGTGTTTTGATAGATCCGAACAATCCCGGGATGTTTTCGCTGCCATTCAGAGAATTGGCTAAGAAACCAGTGACCGCTTTCGGCCATTGTTCGCGATCTGACAAGGCGTCGCTCGTATTTTACATGATCGGGGTGTCTTATTGCCTCGGAAATATCAGCGGCACCTTTGCTATAGCCGTCGAGTCTCTTTGGTTCCAACATCAATGCTGCCGGTCCAAGATTTGGATGTGTCTCAACGAGCACCTGGAATTCGACCTCTTCGGAGCGTGTCATATATAAGACGTAGCTCAGACAAGAATAGTTGTGCGGCTGTCCATTGATATACCGATAACCACCAGACCACTGAATGAGATATGATCGCGACGGGCAATCAAAATACTTCAGTTCGAATCCACAACGACATGGCTGCTCGAGTTGCTCATCACGAACTCCTGGACTGGTTCCAGGATGACAGACCACTTTGCAGTCTGGATTCTCGCAGCGAAGCCCGCCGAGACATCGTCTATTGCTGATTTTTCCATCACAAATCGTCGAAGCCGTCTCAGAACCATCGGGATCACCTCCGTTACTACGTGTGGCCCAATTCACTTGTAACTTCTTCGTTTGCTTGAAGTCTTCGAGTGAGACATCCTTTGCAAAGAGGTCTGATGGCCAGCTGTTCCAACAACCAGGAATATGCGATAGAGCAGTGAAGATTACACCATCATCAATCCCTCGGCGTGCCTCCAGTGCCGGCTGTTTTTCGAGTGGTATATACGCAGTCAACGGTGCGGGATCCGAAAGATCAATGTCAGGCCAGCGGGTGAAGTCATGGGGAACGTTTGCCAATGGGATGTTGCGTTCCTTGTGGACGAGCCATGGATGGTAAGGATGGTAAAGGGAGGGTTTGTTGCTGATCCGAAGCCGAAACACCTGTAGATGGGTCTCGGAAACGGACATGGCCACCATTTCTGTGTTGAGTGGGCAGTATGGGAGCATGTAAATTTGTTCCCATACGAGTAGCCTCTGCTGAAGGGTTAGTTTTAGGTCGTCCGTCATCATGACTAACATATCCAACGATGGCCCCTAATCAACAGAACAAGCTGTTAATTTTCTACATGATATATCAGTTTGGAAGGACGTACCAGTTTCACGACTATAGATGGGAATAATTCTGTCGAGGTTAGGTACTGCTGTCAGTGGTATTTCCTCAGTGCTAGAAGCGGCAGACGGGTTTTCCTCATGGTCTGCGTCCTCAGACTCGGAGTCGGTTTCCAGAAGCCAGGTGGCTATGGCGCGCTCGATTCTTTTCTGTTAAATGTACATTAGAGCAGCATCATTCAAGAATGTCACTAGGACTCACGAAAATACCCATGAGGGTTTTAGTAAGAGGTTGAAGCAACGGACTCCCACCGTGGCATGATTCCTGCGTAATTTGAAAAATGGAGCCGTATATTGGATACCGGATAATCTTGATAGCGGCAGCTGGCAGGCTGGACTGGCAAAGTATATGAATGTACCATAAAATAAATTTATTCAGTGCTATCCTATCAACTTGGTATGTATCTGCGGAAAAATCAGAGGCAATGGCAAAGGAGAGATAGAATGACTTACTAATGAAAGTCGAGGCGAGATACTACAAGCCTCAAGACGAACCTCTGGAGCCCTTGTCGGTCAGCAAAGTTGTAGTAGTACGGAAATACGCCATTCGGAAAGATCAGTGTATTCAAGGAGACTCGAGAGCTGAGATTCAAAGACTGTTTGGTAAAGAGAGACGGGTGCCTTCCCTTCACTATGCCAGTTGAAGAAAGTACATTTGACATGATATAGCTAGGCAAAAAGGATGGAGCAACGCCACATGAGACGCGACGGGGACATGGAGGTAGAGCGTGGGTCCTGATTTGAATAGCCCATCAATGTTTGATCGTGCCATGCTGTACTTAATAGAGTACGTACTGTACTAACATGCAGGAATCAGTAATTTCAGCTACAGATATATAAACGCATGCTATTGGTACAGGAACCTTTTAAAATGGGGATAGGAGTCTGAGAGAAGGGACGTGTTGTGTCACGCACGCAGATGATGTCACACATGCGAACGCAAACGCATTTCAACTAACGCAACTGCCTTTTATGGAAATGCATGCGTATGAACGCAAACGCAAATGCAGGTGTGAGAACGCAGGCTAACGCACCCACGCATTTGAATAACGCAGAATTCTACGTGCCCATCTGAGACGAGGCAATCACTTTCAGCTTAACCTTTATCCAGGGAAGTGGTATATCTACCTGTCATCGTGCTCGTACTGTACTATTACGACCGTAAGTTCAGCCGGTGTTAGGTGTTAGGCCAGAAGTTCATTGGATTGTCAGTTCAGACACTGGTATCAGGTGTTAGAACTTACCAGTTCAGTTCAGCCGGCGCAGCGGCATGGCCTGTGTAGGGCTTATAATTGACACAAATCTTGCACAAATCTTTAATAGAGAATACTATTACTTCGAGGTCAGTTTCAGATACATATTATAATTACAGGCGGAAAATTCAATTTACTGAAGCAAATTTAAGCAAATTTTGACTGATGGATGTTGGTTCAGGGACCCCTTGTTAGGCGTTAGATATATGAAATAGGTTCAGTTCGGGGCCGGCTGTTAGGCGTTAGTGAACTTATGGTCGTAATAGTACAGTATTCTAGGGGAAAGTCCAAAATCACCGCACGCTAGAAGGTTACAACTATCGGGAATGATTTCGTCCATTGCCACTTACTGGTCCCTTATCTTTTGGAGGGAGAGAGGCGGCGCGTCAACAAGGATAGTTCACCCGCTGGTTTGTTGCTACAGCT